>JARHVA010007739.1:390000-580000 GCA_037957365.1 Torreya grandis | reverse complement strand
AAGCACCACTCAAGGTTGATTCAAACCAACAAATTTTATAATTATGTTACTTGGAGAACATCTACAGTATCTAGTTTAGCTTAAGGTACTTTTCTAGAAATTAGAGAATGTTCATTATAATTAAGTAAAACCATTCTAACAATTTTTGATACATTATTCTATTCTAGCATACATTCAAGGGATTGATTCAACAAGGAGTAAAATCCATAATATCTAGAAGACTACTTATAGAAAATAGCAGTCACCAAATCAAAGAGAAACTTAGTTAATTACTCTTAAGAATGATTGCCTTCAAATCTTAACAAAATTCAATGAAATAAAGGTACAACTTAAGCATAAAAATGGTTATATAAATATAATAATAAAATTTTAGATCTTTTAAAATATAACCCCAAAGCCTATAGGTAGTTTTACATAATATAAAAATAATCATGAACACAACATTATCAAAAGGGATTTAAAAAACACAGCCCAACATAAAAATTGACCACATCTAAATCTAATAAAGTCATTTATACATGTTATGCCAAAAACCATCATGGTTGAGTTTAATTTAAGCATTCAGTTGTTTCAAAAATTCATAAAGGGAGCCCTAAAAAAAAAAATTTGCATCATGCTATAAATAAAACTCATCATGATATAAATAGCATAGATCAACTGAAATCAAATATCCCATACACTCAAACTATAGCTATTATTATTTTATGACAATATTTTCATCACCCTTTTTAGGATTTCAGCCATAAATCCACCATTACACTACCCACTTTTTTATATAACTAATAATTTTAATAATGCATCTATATCCAAGTCTTCATACAATAAAATCATGTAATAAAAGCCATAATTTTCATCAAGAAATCTCTAAAAATACTCACAATAAAAATTCCCAATTTTTCATAGAATAAATCAAACCCATAATGATGCAAAAACATTTTATGTTCTAAAAGCCTAGAAATCCCTATGTCAAAATTAGCCACAACATGTTAATAAAGGATAACTAATGTTATACACTGCTATTACCTCAATATAAATCCTTATATTAATTCATAAGTAGCCAAGACCAATTATTTAGCATAACCCATTAAATAATAAGAAAAACCAAGTATTTAATAATGTCATAAAAAGAATCACTTTAACCATTTTGCACAAACAAATTGATAACCCTTTTAACATTTGTAATTACCAGATCATGTATAATAATAATTTAATTTGTTCTATTATAACCTAAAGTATTCAACATTTCATTTACATACCCTAAATACGTTAACCCATATTAGGGTATCGGCTCACATATGCTTGTCTATGCAAGCATGTTTGGGCATATATCCCACTAACAACTAAAATAATTACCCTACTACTATAAAAATTAGTTTGCATAAATATTTTAGCTAGATGAGGGAGACATGCCTAATAACATGTCCTAATTTTCCTTTGGGGTTGTTTTATCCCAACCTATAGAAAATGCATGATATATTTGAAAAAATGGCATGGACATCAATCAAATAATGACCAAATGTACTAAAATAACATGCCCTATTGTATATAAATATGTAATCATGATGGAAAAATATATATCATTCATAAATGCAAATAAAAATGATTCTTATTTTTAGGCATAATAGCTTCCCACAGCAACCATGAATTTCATCCTTACACTTGTACACCCAGGTGGAATAATAGTGGTGGTGTAACCATGCAGAAACCCTAACAGATTTATTTACAAGGAAAGGTCAATTTAGTCAAATAATGTAATGATATTTATAATTTAAATAATGTCTTAAGGACTTTATTCATTTATTTAATATTTTTTTATTTAATAAAAGCAAAACCTCATGATTCATAATTTGACGAGTGTACCCAACCTTAATAAGACCTTTTTGAGGTCCAAAAGTTAATTATTATAGTTTTGACCAGGTTTTTTATTATTAATGTCTTTTAAGAAACAATAAAATCATGGTTTCACTAGGGACTCAAACATAGATATCTTCTAGTTTGAGTCATTTAGGTCCTCTTTCCAAGATGTTAAACATATTGAAAAATATTTAAATCATGCTAGGAAATCATATTAGTGTAGAATATGGCTACTTCTGAAGAATAATAGTTTATCAACATAAAAATTTACTCTGAAGCCACCCATCTAGGTTTACTTTTTAAGAAATTACCAATTATAAGAGGCTAAAATTGGGGAATGTGGCATCCTCTCTTTCTTAAAAAGGTACTATTATAGTGCCTTGGAAGGTAAAGTATAAATCATATATATATATATATTCAAAGTAATTGCTTTAAGTACACTTATAGATTATTAGAAAAGTTCAAAAATTAAAAATAGCATATCTAAACCTATAGTGGTTTCATGCTCAATTTTCATCATGGCATGGATATGTAATCATTCACATTATAATTTTCTAGTATTTCTACCAAAAATGTAAAATAGATTGATCATTTTAGTGATAATCACTTAAACGTTAAATTTTTAACATTAGTTGACTTATAAAAAATAACTAAATCAAACCAAATTACACATTTGACTGTGGAATTTTCTACAAAAACAATTAGTCATATCTTAAACTTTTCCTTATAACATTTACCATATAATTTTGATTATTATAGAAACCATACTTCTAAGTGATATTTCCATCACTTTTGGTTATGCATTATGCATATTTTTATCATCAATCTTGGCTTGATATCAACAATATTAAACCATATTACTATGATTACTAAAATTACATCATTTGTAGTTTATTTCAGCATCCTACACCCACCACATCAAACACTAGAGAAGACATCTGATGTAGAGTAACTTATCCAAAATTCTTAACCCTGCAAAATGTATACACTTCTCTAGACCTTAAGGCCTTCCTTGTAGCCTTTTTAAAAAAAAATTCTTGCTTGTACCAAAAAATAGGGATTGGAAACCAAAAACCAAGGACCATTTTAAGTACCCTCTATCAATTTGTATCTATCCACAAATTTTATTAGCCTAAAAAAACATTTAAACCACTTTTTTAGCCTTAGGCCTCTTCTAATTAGGTCTCTCTAAGGGCTAATCTAACACAGACTTCTATATCCATACCATACTTGTTCGTACAGAGATGAAACCTATTGAATCTATTATAACACCTCAAAAAATAGTCAATTACAATTTTTTTACTTTTTTGGATAAATATAACTCCTTAAATTAGTTTTTTGATTCCAAAACCCTAAGTTAGGGTTTCCTAGTTCTGTGTAGACTCAAAAGGGGTAATTAATGAATCTAGAGTTCTATAATGATTTTTTTAGAAATATGAAAGTTTATTAACCTGTTTAATATCTACACACAACCTCTCCAATCATAAAATAAACTCATCAACCCCTATGTTCCACTTTTCATCAAGATCTTTGTCTGACTATGCAAGAATATTTGACTTCTATAGGTTTGTATTATGTTTTATACAAAATGGTTTGAAAATAATGAAAGGAAGTGAAAAATAAACATTTAAGAAATATAAAAAAAACATACCAATGCCAACAAAGTGTCAAAATCTTTCCATTAATGATATTTCCTTCATTCATCATATTTACATAGTCAACAAGTCATTCACATGTACAAGAAAATAGGGTCTATGTGCACTTTTATTCAATACCAAGATTTTTAATATATGTTACTAGTAACTATAGCCTCTCCAAATTTTAATAAATCAATTAAAAATAAAATTAAACCATTTTATACATTCATAACCACTCTAACTACCTTTTTGGGACCTTTTAATGGTCACTAAAGAGTTAGTTAAGAAGTATGAACACATACAAAGTTGTTGTTCCAGACATATAAGACTTTAGACAGATGATATGGATTCATGGGGAATTTAATAAACCATTAAAACATGTTTTAATCTTAAAAATTTACTTCAGACACCTTTACAACACTAATTATAAGCCAAACAATTCAAATTTTCAAAAATTGAGTTTTGGCGAGAAAATGGAAATTTGAAAGTTTATCAATATAGGACTAAAAATAACTTATAGATATGAAATATAAGGATTTTATAAGAATAAAAAGACCTTATAAACCATAATAAATCCAAAATTTGAACAAATAAACCAAAATTGAAGTGAAAACCATCCTAGAAGTGATGTTCCTGCATCATACTCCTAGGGAAAGAGAAAAGAAATCATGGAATGATGTCCATGAGTGTTTATATAGTACTCCCATGCATTATGATGTCATTTTAAGTCATACATGTATAAGCCTTAACTTTTTGGTGTTTTAACTTGACCAAATACCTAAAATATTACTTGTCTCTAGTCTATGTAGTCACCTGCTCATCTAATATGCATTTTAATTCCTTTGACTTGGCTTGAGGAAATTATGTTTCCAAATCTATAATTGTTGTATTTTTTACTTATACTATGTATTCTCCCCTTATTTTTAATGGTATAGGTCTGCAACATTAAAGATTAGTGATATGCCTACACCACTAGGCAATTCCAACTCATAGGCATTATTAGCAAACTTCATGGGTACCTTGTAAGGACCAATTTTCTTCATCTTAAACTTATTATACTCACCTCTTGGAAACCTCTCCTTATTTAGATGAGAAAAAACCAAGTATTTAAAAAAAAAAATCACTTCTCTTCTACTTACATCTACCTACTTCTTATACTTTTCTAGACTAGCCTCTAGATACTTTCTTACCTATTTATGTACCTCCTTCATTACCACTACAAATTCTTCACATTCAACACTCCTCTTGTCTATATGACTAATATTTCTCAATTCAAACACTCCTCTAGGTTGCATACCATATAGTACTTTAAAAATACTCATGTCAATGTTCATGTTGGTAGAATCATTATAGGTAAACTCTTCTTGAGGAAACACAAGATCCCACTACTTGGAATTGTCCTTAGAAAGACACCTCAACAAGTTCCCTAGGCTTCTATTAACCACTTTAGTTTGACCATCTACCTGAGGGTGGTAAGTTGAACTAAAACTCAAGTTTGTGCCTAGCTTTCTCTATAGTGTTCTCCAAAAATGGCCAAGGAACTTAGTGTCTCTATCAGATAAAATGTTTAATGGTAATCTAAGAGGCCTTCTTACCTCCTTGAAAAAAAATTCCACATGGGTGGCATCATTACTAGTCATACATGGAATGAAATGTGCCATTTTACAAAATTTATGCATAACTATGTATATTGAGCCAAAACCTCTTTATGTCCTAGGCAGCCCCATAACAAAGTCCATGTTTATCGATTCCCAAGGCATATTTGGTACTGGTAAAGGTTTATATAAACCTATATTAGTTATCTTACCTTTATCCAATTGACAAATTTTACATCTTTCAACATACCTCCTCACTTCTACTTAAATTTTAGGCCAAAAGTAGTGTCTAGTGAGATGTTCCAATGTCTTATCAAGCCCAAAGTGGCATGCCATACTCCCACTATGCTTTTCTTAGATCATATTCTCCATTATTAAACTTCTTGGAACACATAGTTTCACCTCTTTGAACAAAAATACATCTTCTAAGACATATTCCAACCATGGCTCCTTATTGAGTGTAGTTGGGTGATTGCAATCATTATATGCTTCATTGAAGGCTTCGTCATCTTCCTAAATTTCCTTGAGTGATTCAATTTAAACACTCTCAAGTTATATCTCATGTACCAATAATACTCTCCTACTCAATGCATCTGCAACCTTATTACTTTGTCCTTGTTTATGCTTGATAGTGAAGGTGCAACTTTGCATGTACTCTACCCAATTCATGTGTCTTTGGTTCAGTTTGGGTTGATTGGTTATGAACTGAAGTGCATGATTTTTTATATATATAATTATCTAATTTTGAATTAGATAATTCCTTCACTTCTTCAATGATTTTACCATTGCATAATAATCTAATTCATATGTTTAGTACTTCTTTTTGGCATCATTCAATTTTTCACTGAAATAGGCTATAGGTTTTCCCTATTGGCTTAGTACATCCCCTATTGCCACTCCACTTACATCACATTTTATTTAAAACACCTTGGTGAAGTATATAAATGTTAGTATAGGCTAATACATTATCCTTCACTTCAATTATTAGAAACTTAGCTCAACTTTCTCACTCCAAACAAACTTTTTATCGTCTATCTTAATGGTGTCTATGATAGAAGCACATATCCCACTAAAATTTATAATAAAATGCCTATATAAACTTGTAAGACCATGAAATATTCTTACCTTTCTAGTTATCCTAGGTTTTGGCCACTCCATTATTGTATTCACCTTACTCTTATCCATCTTTATCATGCCTTGAGAGATGATAAATCCAAGGTATAGTAGTTTTGACTTCATAAATTCAAACTTTTTGAGGTTGATTGACAACCTTTCTCCATTCAACCTCCTCATGAATAAATCCAAATGGTTAAGATGCTTCTCCTTTATATGGTTTTAGATAACTATGTCATCCAAATATACCACTAAAAAATTCCTATAAAAGACTTGAGGACTTCATTCATCAGCCTCATGAAAGTGCTTAGTGCATTGGTCAAACCAAATGGCATAACCATCCATTCATACAAGCCTTCATTTGTTTTGAAAGTAATTTTCCACTCATCTACTTATCTGATCCTAATCTAATAGTACCCACTCTTGAGATCAATTTTATAAAAATAGCTTTCCCCACTCACACAATCCATCAAATATTCCATCCTAAGAAGTGGAAACCTACATATAATAGTGAATCTTATTGATAGCCCTAGAGTCAATACACATTCTCCACTCACTTTCTTTCTTAGGCACAAACACTATAGGCATTACACAAGGACTAAGACTTTATTTGATTAGTACTTTGTCTAAAATATCTTGTACTTGTCTCTTGATCTCTTCATTTTATTGAGGGGTCATATTATAGGTTGTCTTGTTAGGCAAGCTTGATCTAAGAACAAAGTCTATATGATGAGTGATGTTCATTATAGGTGACAATGTACCTGGTAGGTCATCAACCACTATTTTTGCATACTCCTTCAACATATATTAGATTTATTAAAGAAACTCATTTATTTGTGTGATTTTTATAATATTCCTAGGCTTGACTACTAATGTAAAGCCCAACTCCTCCTTATTCATGGCACTTAGAAACTCTTTATCACTTACCAACATCATGTTTGATGCAACTTGTTTGTCATTGTATTCATCCTTCATGGGAAATAAGGTATGACTAACTCCATCTTTAACCAAGGTGTACACATTTCTCCTTCCATCATGAGTGGTTTGTCTATCATATTTCCAAGGCCTCCCAAGGAGCACATGATAAACATCTATGAGGATGACATCATAAATGACCTTGTCCTTGTACTTTCCAACTTAGAATTCTAGATAAATTTGCTCACTTACCAAAACTTGTTGACCCTTATCCAACCATGAGACCTTGTATGGTGTGGCATGATGTAACTTATTCAATCCATGTTTACTAACCATTTCAATAGAAACTATATTATCCATACTTCCTTAATCTATGACCATTTTACAACATTCACCTTGGCATTTGTAAAAAGTCCTAAAAAGAGTATTTCTTTGTGGTGACTCCTTTTCCTTAGGTGGCATGATCAACACCCTCCTCATTAGTAATGATTATCTTACTTCAAGTTCTTCCACAAATGATGGAAAAGAAACACTCTCCTCCTCGACTCCTTATGAAATTTTATTTCTTCCTTCAATTATTGTGATCCCTACTATTTGATCCTCTATTCACTCCCATGATATATGTCTAAAAAACTTATTGCATTTGAAACATCTTCTTGTAAATCCACCTCATCCTCTACCCCTTGGTGCATATCCACCCATATAATAAGGCATCTTACCTCTAAATCCTCCTCTTGAACTAGATGGTTATTCATGTGAGGTATTAAACTCTATTTGGATACTTTTTTATGAGTATCCTCTACCTCCTTGTTATCCCCTACCTCTAAATATTCTACCTCTACCTATACTTTATTGGTTTTATTTCCTATTGATTTTGTCTTCTAATTTCAACACCAACTTGTAGCATTATTCTAATGTCTTTGGATTATTAAGACTCAAATCATCCTAAAAGTTATATCTCAATCTAGTGAGATACCTATCCAACTTATCATTGTCATCTTCCATATGACCTGATCTAATGTTTAATTTGTATAACTCTTCAATGTACTCTCTTACCCTAATTTCTTTCTATTTTAATTTTTTAAGTTTCCTATACAAGTTGGTGATGTAGTCACTAGAGAAGAATTTTCTCTTAAATTTTTTAACCATCATATATAAATACTTGATATTTTCCATTAATTTCTTATTTATCTCATCCTATATGTAATCCCATCATATGGATACATGACCCTTCAGCTTGGTTGTAGCAAACTTCACCTGTTTCTCTTTTGGTACATCCTTAAAATCAATGTACTTATCTAACTCTCCTATCCAATCAAGGAGTTATTCTCCAATATGGCTACTTAAATATATTGTAAGATATAATTTGGTTTTATATCCTTGACCTTTCACCACCTTCATCAATATTTCAAACTTTGGCTCCTTAGTCTCTCTTTCCCCTTCATCTTCCAAATCTAGTATCGGTGATTCTTATTACTCTTAGTCAATCAAATCACATGTGACTACTCCCCTTCTCTGATTAACCTCAAATGATATTATTTTTTCATTAAAATTGACTCTAAAGTTCCTCAACTCTTGCAATATGGCATCTCCCATTTGTATGGTTGTTGCTCTCTCACCTGATGCATTCCTCCTTGGTGGAATCTTATCTTCTCTCAAGTTATTTCTCAAACAAATTTTATCTTATATTATTATCAAGTAATATCTCCTTATAAAATTACTTATAGGTATCTTAATTTGGCTTTGATACTAAAATTATGCAGATTAACTTATCCAAAAGTCTTAACCCTGCAAAAGGCATACACTTCTCTAGACTTTAAGGCCTTCCTTGTAACCTTTTTTTGTAGTTTTCTTGCTTATACAAAAAAATAGGGATTTAATACCATATTTAAAGGAAAATATAAAGTACCATATATTAATTTTTATCTCTCCACAAATTTTATTGTACTAAAACAACTTTTAAACCACTTTTCTAGCCTTAGGCCTCTTTCAATTAGGTCTCTCTCAGGGCTAATCCAACACAAACTTATATATACATAATCCACTTGTCCATACAAGTATAAAAATTATTTAATCTATTAAGAAACATTTAAAATCTATAAATTACAAATTTTTTACTTTTTTCCTAGATAGAACTCCTTAAAATGGCTTTTTGATTCCAAACCCCTAACTCAGGGTTTCCTGGTTCTATGCAGACCTAAGAGGGGTAATTAATGGATATAGAGTTATATAAGGAATTTTTGAGAAATATGAAATTTTATTAAAATATATAATATCCACACATAAACTCTAAAATCATCAAACAAAATTCTTAACCCCTCTACTCCATTTTTCTATCAAGATCTTTATCTGATTGTGCAAGAATGTGTGACTTTTACAGGTTTGTATTATGTTTTATACAAAATGGTTTAAAAAAATGAAAGGAATGGAGAAATAAACCTTAAATAAATAAAATAAATAAACTCCAATTCTAATAAATTTTCATAATCTTTCCATTAATTATATTTCCTTTATTGATCAGATTTACACAATCAACAAGCCATTCACATACATAGGAAAATAAGGTCTATGAGCATTTTTCTTCAATAACAGGACTTTTTACTGATTTTAATAAAAATTATATCCTATAAAAATGTTCATAAATAAATTAAAAATTAAAATTCAACCTTTTTTACATTCATAACCACTCTAACTATGTTTTTGGGACCTGCCAATGGGCACAAAGGAGCTAGTTAAGAAGTATGAACACATACAAAGTTGGTGTTCCATACATACAGGAATTTAGACCCATGATATGGAATCATGGGTGATATGAGAGACCATTAAAAAAAAAATCTTAAAAATTTCCTTCACACACCTCTATAACACTAATTCTAAGCCAAACAATTCAAATTTTTAAAAATTGGGTTTTGGTAGGAAAATGGAAATTTGAAAGTTTATCAAGCTAGGACTAAAATAAAATCATATATTTTAAATATAAGGATGGTATATAAATAAAAATACCTATTATGCCATAATAAATCCAAATTTTGAACAAATAAACTAAAATTTAAGTGAAAGCCATCCTAGAAGTGATGCTCTTGCATCACCATCCTAGGCATTCACATGCAACTATTCTAGTTTTCAACATGATATTCATAAAGTTTTTTGAGATCACATGATGCTTATATGTATCCCATACCCACCATAGTTCTTCACTCACCTCTTGTTAGTGTTTTAAAATTCATAAACTACCTGATCAAGACTTTATATTGCTCCTTCCAAGCATAAGTATACATTCTAGTCACACTTTAAACAAATCTAAATATTTATTCTAGAATAATTCCCTAGGTAAAAAATATTACCTAATTTATAGTGCCATTTATTTAAAATCTAATACGTGCTTAAATTTTAGTAAGTATAACCTTGTTAAAATTATTTTTGCATAAAAACTAACTTACATGACCCATTAGCATTTTAAAAGGTTACACCAACATAAATTCCATAAGGGTTATTTTCAAAACACCCTTTAAGAGGTGGGTAAGGAAAAATTAATCCATATGAAAACCATTATGCATGAATATCCCATGGCCAACTTTTGGCACTCACGGTGTACACACCTAAATTAATCAAGTGACTACCTCATACAAAGGGGGGAAATGGTTTTTTAGCCTATAAGAGGCTCCACTTCCTAGATTTTACCAAATCTAAATCATTGTAGATTTAGTTCTTATTCATCCTCAACCTCACACTTTCATTAATGATTCATATTGGAGAAATGATGTGGGGTTACACGACCCAATACAATATTATACCTTGGTAGATTTTAATTTATAGAGGTTAATTTAAAGAGGGAAATGTATATCATAGGTATTTTATGACCACATTAAAGTTCACAAATTACATGGTTTTAATAATACCAAAACATACTTATTTCATGTCATACATATGCAAGATACCCACACCATAATCTTGTTAACAAGGGACAAATATAAGTTTACAGGGTTAATTACATCCATGTATCCTGGATAAGTTATAAATTTTACATACTTGTTATAATCATATACAACATATAACAATTTTACATATATTAAAGGAACCATATAAAATATAATTCACATAGTTGACTCAAGTGTTTTGTTAACTCATGCTAAGGTATTCTCACATTGAAACATAAGCAAACTTATAGGGGAAGCATAAGGCTCCAAAAATATCATTAATCCAACTGATTCTTAGATGACATCCCAATTGACATCAAATATCTATGAGATTCAAAAAATGATTCACAATATTACACCTCATGGATTAAATTTCAATAATAATAATACTGAAAATTCTCCAACTTGCCCAAGCAAGTCAGTCACATTCACCCCCACTTGGCCATATAGGCTTAATTCACACCCTTAGTGCTCCCAAGGATGCCATAATTAAAGTATTATATGATGGATCATTTAACAAGCCATCAACATACACTAGACATTCATCTCTTTGTTTCCAATATCAATTTTTTATCACTAGTCCCCCAATTGGCCTACCCAAACAAGTTAATGGTAAACTATTATTTCTTGTTTTACGTATTGTGGCCTTGGAAAGGTTAGACTCAACCAAGGCTCAGGGTAAATGTCATATTATCCAAATTTAAATTATAGTTTCCCATGGTCATTAACTACATCTTAAATTCATGATTTTATATCACCTTGATATCATAGAACATAACACATATTCACTTTCATATTATATCATGACTACAAACTAGTCAACCAACTTTCGTACACAACCAATAAGCATAGATAACCATATCCATGAAATAAAAAACTAATTATATTACCATGTATTTATTTCATGCCTCCTAAGGGTGAATCAATCTTGGAATAACCTTATCCAACTAGGGGTAGCTTATACATGTTGAGATGTTTTACCCAACTTAAAGCCACTCAACACAAGAGGGATATATCAACTCAATAATCCCTATATTTGAGCTCATATCAGACCTAAATATTCAATTCATCATAATATAATGTCACTAAAACTCTACCCATGCTAGTCACATATAATGACACATGAGCTAAACAAAACATATAGCTACTTGTTATAGCTACTAATAAAACATAATTACATAAAATAAATGATCAATTGATCTTTTCCATAGAGGTTACTTCTTAGATCATTCATGATATAACAATATTCATCTTAGTTGATCATAATTTTATTATAAATCAGATCTAATTACTCAATTCAAAATTCAAGACTTCATGACTCTTCAATAATATATTATTAGGAAAATTACTTTAAGACTCATACTCATGCATATCATTAATACCACTAGAATCATAGGCCCTTAAAAATATCCAATAGGCTCTAATTTTCTTATTTCCTATCAAAATAATGGCTTCATACATCACTCATTATAGCATATTCAAGACTATATGAAATGCATGCATATTAGATTCAACCATTCATGCCTATCATCCAAACTAAATTTGGTCCTTTACTAGTGAAGATTTTGAAACTAATTGACCTACCCATGTAAATCAAATATTCTCTCCTTAATAATCCCTTATATCCTAAGGTCACACCCTTATCCCTTTCAAGGATTTATTGTCCTAAGCATCTTATGATGACCTACTTCCATAAATCATCAATAGATACTGAGTATTCACCTTAATTCTAATAGTGTATTTTTGTCATGTTGACTCCTATTGACCCATCCATATAGGTAAACTATAGGGCAATAAAAATATACCTTACACAACCTAAATTTATATAAGGTTTATTATATCCAATTCCATGGAGATTAGCATATGATGGAAATCCTTAGAGCATAGGCTCTGATACCAAATGAAATAACCCAACTGGTCCACACTTATATATAGATGTTTTATAATTTCATGAGAAGAGTTTTATTTTAAAAATTACTTTAAATCTCATGAGTATTGATACTACACTTGATGACCATTAAAAATGAGTATTCCCAACTTTAAACACATCAAAGAGTAAGAATTGTTATTAAATTATTATAAATAACTTTAGAGTACTAAGCATCCCAATCCTTAAGAATAGAGTTAAAGAAATATATACCAACTTCCCAAGAATTTTTTATAGAATAAAATGAGACATACTTTATCTATTTATTCCTTATTATAAAAATAATCCATCACAATTACAAGTAGTTTATCCAAGCTTCCTTGAGTACTAGAAAAGTAATTGACAAAATGTTTAACTTAACCAAGAGAAGGTAGTGATTTAAGAACACTACTTTTTATTAATTTACACACAAAAAGTTTGTAAGGAATAACCCCAATTCTAGGGTTTACTTGACATCTTAATATAATTAGTACTTTGATTAATTATACAAATGATCAAAAATACAAAAGTGATTCAAAATCCACCACTTAGATGTAACATGAATAGACTAGGTTCCAATTACCATGCTACTCCAAGTGGATAAAATATAACTTCCATGTTGGTGATGTACCAAGACATTCATAGACATTATGAGCCATGATAAGGGTGAATAATATCTCAACCAACATGATGACCCAAGGTTAAGGTATTAACCTAACCATTCTATTGCCATCAAAATGTGGGTCCTTTATTTCCTTCAAGCTTTGAATTCTATTTTGAGAGTGACAATATAGTTCATCCCCAATTTGCATAGATCAATTGTTTATTAGATGCAAATAAGTTTATCGACTTATAATAAAAATCATTATTGTATTTTTTATCTATACCAAATTTATCAAGTTGCTAAAATATCCTTTTTAATAAATAATAAGCATGTTAAAACACCTTAATCCTTAAGCATAATGGAGTATAGGAAACCATTGAGACTTATAAGTTTATTTTGCATCTAGGAAACCTTTCTAATAGAAAGTTTAAACCATAACATATCAAGTATGAAATTATAAACTCAATAAGACTCAATCTTACTTCAAAGATTAAATTAGAAAATGTTTTTTTACACTATGGCCATTTTCAGATCTAAAAAGAGATGCACTAGCCAATAATGAATCCATTTACTATGACTTCAATATTTTCAGACTAGTTTAAGAAGCAATAAATTTTACATGCATGAATATATCCTTAATTTATTTTTAAAACACGTGTATATTAAATAACACAACCAAGCTTAATAAAAATAAAATAATGAGAACCACAAATAATACCACTAAAAAAAATACATTCTCATAATCACATAATTTATTTCATTTTCCATCCCAACATCTAGGTATTACAAAATTTCCTTGAAGAATAAAGACATTTTAAGAAAATATTTCAAATACAAATACCGATTTGGTTCAAATCTAAATGGACCATACAATAATGTAAATTACATATTGTAAACATGAATGAATGAAGAACTATTCAACTCCTAAATAAATTCAAGATGTATATCCATTACACTACCAATTAGAATCACAAAATAAGGAGATTCTTCACTCAAGTGTGAGCACATACAAGATATAATTAAAATACCAACTTTACAAAATGATTAGCTAATGGTTAATTAGGAAAATTATTTATTTGTAACAAAACATGTTAGGACCCATGTCATCACATGACTAACAAGTCATCTTCCTCTTAAACTACTAATTTAAAAAATATCATGATAATTATTTTATTTAAAAATGTACAATATAAAAGTGATTCTCTTTTATAGGTATAGGGTAGAGATATGAGTGTTGTACTTATACTTATATCATCCATACTTGTGATTAAATGTGATTCCAAAAGCCATTAAATATTTAATATGGTACACTTGTTCATAATTCACATACAAGTTAACTTTTAGCTCATATAGATGATATGAGTTTCCCTCTTATTGTTGTACCATAATGTGCCACCTTACCTATAATCATTCAACTATCACATCATATAATTAGGGACATTACACCCTAGTATTTTATTACCAACCATTTTACTTGACATTAATTTCATACCACATTCATTGCTATTCGCAATATAATGTGTATTGGTTTGACTTTAACTTGATAAATTCACTTGGCTATACATGTTTATCAAAGAGTAATTTTCCTACCCTTATTTACTTATAATCCAATTCTAATGTAAAATAAACATAAATTAAGACCAACATCTATCATATATCTTAACAAAAGTGAATTAATTATCATCGATATATTTATATTTAAGTAAGTATCCCTCGTAATAGTAGGATCTAAATCTCATCCATTCAAAGGACCATCATATATAGCATTAATACTATACTACATGATAAGCACCACTCAAGGTTGATTTTTAATTAATTTACATACATGGAAATAAAATAGATTAAATCAATCAATCAACAAGTTCACAACCAAAATACATCAATAAATACACTAGTCAACCTATACATGGAAATTTACATAATACAAAGAACTAGCATTCACAAGGGAATATAAAATGTTTCAAGGGTCACTTATCATTTCCTTAAACTCATAGGAACCCTCTTACTTAAAATTCATAATTTAAATTATTTTTCTTAACACCTATCATAACACAAGGTTTTTATAGTATCCAATCTAAAGGATCAAGCATGTAATGTCTAGATGTGATGACTAAGTAATATGCATAGTATTGAGTTGTATTATAATTCTATTTTATATAATTATGTGTCAAAATAGTAAGTTGTAGATGTAAAACGGATTTTGAGGCTCTTTATATATAAGGAACTTTGATTTGTATATAATACCTTATTCATCGGCCAACAAGTTATAAAAGAGGGATTAAAAACATAAGATAAGGCTCAAGAAAGGGTTAGGAGTCAAACACAAGAGAAAATTCCCATCAAACATTATATCCATATTTGGACACTAGTGCCATGTGGCTCTATTATCCTAAAAATGGTGCTAGTGTCTTAAGGCTTAAAGTAGAGATAAAATAAAGTAAGACCAGATAAGGGCCACTATGACTGAGAGAAGGTGACTTAGGACTACTGGGGGTGCTAAAATAGGGTAAATAAAACATAATAAAGATCAAAAGACTCAAAATGACCATACGAACAAGGATTGTATTCATCATTAATACCTTCATGTGAAAGAACAATAAAAGACATAGTACTTGTGGTTTCTTGACCAAATTAGGGTGTTTATATAAAGCTAATTTTATTTTGTAATTTAAGGTGCTCTTTTGCATGGAATATACACCCCATATGTGTCTCAAGTTAAAATTTGGGTATTAAAATGGTACCAATGTATATAATGTTACCATAAATGTGTATTTGAATCATATAGTTGTACAATTTAGACAATTTTAAATTTTTCAAGTTTGGAAGACATGTTTCAATGATATGCCCCCACTAAAATATGAAACTAAGAATTGGTATAAGCATGGAGAAATTTTTTTCATAACATGCCCCCACTACAATTTGAAAATTTTAAGGTGTGAAATCCATGCCTCTATGACATGCCCCCACTAATATGCCCCCTTTTGATGTGAGGGGAAGTATAAACTAGTATTTACCTTACCTCAAAAGGATAACATAACTATATAATTTATGTATGTATCATGTAACATATAGGAGTAGCATGTCTAGGTGGATATATCAATGAGGTAGATAATATGTGATCACATAAAATCCTAAGATTTATGATGTGAATCATGGGAACGTCTAAGTAGTAACAGTACAAGATCAACAAGCAATTAATTTCAAACATAAGATCACTCCAAGGAGAGTTTAAATAATGGGCATGTTTGAATGTCACATAATTAAAGGGATGTGACTTAATCAAAGGTCCATAGAGCACAAAAATACATGTTCAAATTTACACATATAACAAACTATGACATATGAAAATGTCACTATGAAAAACATAGGCATGGGGGTCACAATCAATGGAGCATATTCAAATGATCAAACAAGTAATAAAATTCATGATAATAGAAAGTAAGAAACACACTCAAAGAAGTATAAAAAAGGGAAAACATGGAATCATAAGACACTAGCATAAGTATATCATACTAGTCCCTTGATATATGTGTTAGCAAAAAATGCTATGTACATAGCATATCAAGTACACTATGAAATATATAAGCATGGATAAAGGCATGTGTAAGTATATGAGATCAAACATTATAATTAAAAATGATCATAGAATGGTATAACCTAGGTGTATCATGATCCAAGAAGTGGATTCCCCTAATGTCCATATTACTAAGTAGAGTGAAGTCCTACCATCCAAAATTTGATAAATCATGTTCCTATGTATGCTTATATCATACTCAAAAGATGCATGAAACACATGTATATATAAATAGATGATATTATATCTACCAATGTGGAACCAGAAATATAGATCCCAAAGAACCATTATAGCATGTAAATGTTTGTTTGTTTTTTTTAATTTTGAACTTTTTAAATATTTTTGGTATTTTTTAATATTAGGACAAGGCTATCATATGATCTCATCCAAATTATTCTCATTGGTATCTCTCAATTTTGAACTGTGTTTTATAAACGAATGGTACTACTACGGGGCATGTATAAGTATAATATATGGCATTATAGGATCTGTAATGATCTAAATTTGTATAATATGACTCTAGGATCATGAAGAGACAAAAGAATAAATAGGCGTTCATGGAACCCCTTGTTGAATGGTTTAAAGTTTTTTTGAATTAGCAATAATAGGAATATGTTCAACTATTATAGATATCTGAATATGGTGCATAGAAGATAAGGATTCTATGTAATCCACTATGTGTCTTTGATGTGATATTCTCTCAAGTATTATATTCCTAAGAAAGGATATTTATTATTTCTTATCATTTCATGGAGGATTAACCTTAGTAGGTTTGATAATTAAATTTCTAGGTATAAATTTACATTTTTTGAGTGGATGTTCATATGGAAGTTTGGATACTATAATTACCATGTTGGCATGAACTTATTTAACACACATATGCATTCTATAAGGTATTTTTCAAAGTATATGTATCTAAGGTCATCTCAATAACATATGAAATACACCTGTGTATGGTAAAACTAAGAATGTAGTGACCATATGTGATGGGCCACCCTGTAAAGGTAATTCAATCTTACAAATATTTATTGTAAGGTCCCATCAAATTTTCTAACTAATTGAGTTGAATGATATAAATCATCATGTGTATAACCCAAGTGCATAAGTAACGTCCTAGAGAAAAAATTCTTGCTTGTACCATTATCAATCATAACACTATGTATAGTTTGGTGATCAAGGTATGCTTGGATAAATAAATAATGAAGATCTCAATCATCTTCTACAATATCATTGTCATCAAAATAATATAATGTCTTTAAACCATAGGAGGTTTATGTCACATATAAGTCCCATTAATCACATCTAATGGGTGCCCATAATGTGTTGTATGAGGATGTGCATTAAATGCCATTTTTACTTTTAATCCCTTCTTAGAATGGTCTTGAAAATGATTTTTAAATATCTTTTGATTCTGGTGATCACTAGGTTGTGAACCTAATTCCTTTATAGGAACATCAAATTTAATTTTTTGGTCATCGATAAGGTCTTGGATATTATGCTTTAAGGTAAAACATTAGTTTGTATAATTCCTATGGCCTTGGTGATAGTTACAATAATCATTGGTATTATATCCTTTTGGTGGAGGTTGACTCATATCAACCTCAATAAGATGAGAGATAGATATGATGTGACACTACACAAGATTTGTAAGTAAAGAATCTAGAGACTTAGGTAAGCATGAAAATTGTCTCCTTGGTGCATTGGATAAGATAGGATGATTAGGTTGTTGTGACACCACATTAACCATATTATTTGTTTCCTTTTTAGTCTATGTGGGTTTCACCTTATAGTAAAATTGGTATTTTTTTTGCTATGTGTGTTTTCTAATACTTAATTTTATTTAATGAGATAAGTTTCACTTCAAGATCATGAACAATATGGCATAAGTCATTGAAATATTTAAACATTTTGAAAACAATAGACTCATGTAATGGGGAAAGAAATATTTTATTGAATATTTATTTAAGATCTATATCTACCATTGGATTGGTCATTTTATCCAACATTATTTTATATCTTAAGATATATTCATTAATAGGTTCATTGGTTACTTGTTTGATTTTTGTAATTTGGGCATAGGAAATAATTTTTGTAATGTTGATAGAGAAATGTGGAAAAAATTGATCTACAATAGGTTTGAAGGATTTTAATACTTTCATTGGCAAGTCATAAAACCACATTAGAGCATAGTCCTTGAGTCTCTTAGAAATAGTTTAGTCAAAAAATTATCATTGTAAGCATAATCAAGGCATGCCACATAGAAATATCAAAGATGTTTTTCAAGATCACCCTTGTCATCATAAAATGTGAAATTAGTGAAATAAAACCAATTGGAAAGGGGTGGAAATATATTTCAGGTGTAAGAGGGTTATGAATCACCTCTTATGAATCAATAAAATAAGATTATTTCATAGAATTTTGTTCAATATTTGTAACCTTAGTTTGTGAAAAAGATATTATTTTGACAAGAGATTTCACCTATTGGTAATTAATTTTTCAAGTTTGATAAGTCACCAAAGGAGGCATACCCATAGTTTGAGTGGATATAGGCATTAAAATTGGTAATTGGGTTGAAGTATTTATGTTTCCCATGTAAGATGTAGTAATAACAGGATTTATTTTATGTAATAATGGTGTAAATACATAACATGTGCCCCCATTAAAAGTATGGAATGATGATGTTCTCAATGGGAGAGTCATCGGCATAGAATCAGTTATGTCACCACTTAACAATTCACCATCACTGGGTGAGGATGCCTTAGCCTTAGCATGTTTGTTGATTTAATCTATTTTAACATACAAAAATGCATCCATTAAGATCTTGTTGTTATTAAGATGAGTGACTAATGCTTATTTATATTCCATTTGAAAAAAGTTATTTTTATTAACATTTTCCATTAGTTAAAAATTAAAAATTTATAATTTGAGACAAAATATAGCAAACTAAAACCCTAATTGACTAAAACCCTTAAGAATTAGAAATGTTATACATTCACATAGTTTCAATTCACTAAATATTTAGCCTTAAATAGAGATGGGTCAATATAATATAGGGTTAAGAATATATAAATGAATAAGAACAAGGGTGATAAATGGATCTATGGCATTCTAATTAATTACACTCAAATAAACAATATCCTAAGTTTATAATACTAAGATATACTAACAATAGAAAGTACAGTTATTGATTGAAATAAATGGAAAACAAGATTACTTATTGAGTTTATTATGTGTAGATATAATATGTAATAGGCTAGAAATAGACTAGATATATATTATGGAACATTCCTTAGATTCTATGAATTTAGACTTTGTGGCCTCGGATGCTTATATCATATTTGGATGGTTACGTCGATGCTAGTGTCTGAGTTAGAAGTAGGTGTCCAGTATGGAATATTGGATGGATATATATGTGACCACATAGAACCTTCTAGGATTTTTATTTACTTTATAATGTTGTGTTTATATCTCATGTACAAATTTTCACTCTTTTTTAGATGATCAAACCATAACGTTATCACACGAGTGTCTATGGGAAAAATGTGTCAGTGGGCATGTAATGTTGTGCTACCCCAAAGACTTGTCTATCAATTGAAACTACCTACATATCTAATACTCCTAATATGGCCTTATATTTATGTATTTATCCTCTACGTTTTATCTTTTATGTTCATAAAAATACTATTTGTGATAAACAAGTACATATAATGACCTAACTTATAACTTGGAAAATATGGCCCATGGAATGTTCCTTGAATAATTTAGACCTACAGATGATTTATCTCTATGATTGATATTGAAATAGGAAGAAATATGGAATTGTTTCTCACTTTAATGTTTTATTGAGTACTTTTTTGTATGTTTTGTGAGATGCTAGGTGAGGAATGAATGAGAATTTATCTTGTATATATACCAATCCCATTTAGAAATATCTGACATTAAATAACTTATGTTAACCATAATTATATGTTTAATTTTCAAATTTTAAGACTTTAGGGCATTGGTCACTTAGTTTAGCACATGACATTTGTGTTAATGTAGGCATCTAGATAGGACATAAGTGTCTAGGAAGATCAAAAATAGGTGCATGTTCAAAACTTGCATATGATGATAATATGTAGGTTTATATTTTTTTATTATAATGAAAGGCTTGGTCATAAAAATAACATATGTTCATCCTAAGAGATATTAAATAGGCATAAGAGATAGTAGATGTGAGTATTTTAGTAGAGGGAAGTTCTAGGAGCTAAAGGGTACAATCATGAGAATTGCTTGCCAAGTATACAAGACTAAGGTGTTATATAATTTATATTTAGTGTCTATAATTATGTCATGGCTATAATGTATATACATATTTTATACTTTATAATTCAAGCTATGATTATCATTATTACATGTTTTTTCCCTAAAATATGTAATATCTTTAAAAATCATGTAACTAAATGGGTAAAATTTATCTACAATAATACTAAGGATGAAATTAATTATGATGAGTTATTAACTCTCATTAGTATCATTAATTGTCTAAATGTATAATATTTAGGGCTTCCATGTGTGATGTATTATTTTCCTCCTCAAGCTAGTGATGGTTACCATCCTTACACTATTATTTTATTATTGGAATGCATCGATATATCTATTATTAAAATAATATAAATTGGTTACTACACTAAGGTGGATAATATATTTTTTCCTCTAGCATGGAGCATGACTACAATTTTATTTTTCTCATTATTATATTTTAAAATTATATCCATGTTATCATAATATTATAAGATAAGGTTCATTCTCTTGAATAATATTAAGAGAATGATATTATATGAATATTGAATTGCAAGTGTCTAGATTTTATGATGAAAGATTAAAATCTTTCCAACTTATGAGAATTAATTTATATAAAGTAGATATTTTAGATTGAATAATTACTAAGATGAATTCCATGGAGGCATTCCAAAATAAATCCAAGTTTTAATTCTAAAATTTATAAAATTTGAAAATAATCTTGTACATGAAAAAAGTCTTAAATTGCATATCTAGCTCTCCACCCAAATCCCATGTGCCTTAAAAGAGATCATCTCAAATATGGTTTGATAAGAAAAAATAATTTACAACTAATGAATTTTGAATTTTGCATAAGTGGACTAATAATCTAAGTAAATTTTTAAGGCACAAAATTAAAAAAAAATGATCATTTTTCCTCTTATGCATCCTATAAAAATATGCAAATATTATTTTTCTTATCATATAATTTATAGACATCATACAGATGAGTTTTATCCTTTGAAAATAAAAATATAGAATATTATTGATATTGGTGATCTTAAATTAGACATTTTTACTTAATAATCATTGGATTCAAGCACACCTTGTATAATTGAACAACCTACTAAGATTTTGGTTCTATATTCTAAGGTTGAATTCCATAAATAAAAGTTACTAGCACAATATTTACATAAACAAAAGACACAAAAAGAAGAGGAATCTATCAATAAAGTGTGTCTAATAAAGAGGTTCTTTAAAAATAACTTCAAAATTAATATGTACCAAAGAATACTATTGTTAAGATCATGATTTCCAAGGAGGAAAATACAAATCCTTCCTCACTTTTATAAACTTTGATCCTCAACCCTCACATAAATGGAAAATAGTGCACCAATGTAGAGATTACCAATGTTTTTAAAATTTATGTAGGTAGTATAAGATTACTAATTTATTTTTGGATATGATATAGAACACTTGAATAAGGATAGTTTAACTATATTTTTCATAGGATCCATTGAATGATAGGTAATTCTTAGTCTCAAATCATGTCTCATTACATTCCATATTAACCCCACTCTTGCTCAATATAATGCTATAATAAGAATATCATGGCTCAAAGAAATGGATTCAACACTTTGTAATAATCATGACTATATTGAATTTGACCTTGGAAATGATCCTATTAATATTTCAAGGGATGGAGCATCTTCAAAATAATAAAAGAGCATATAAACATTTCATTCAAATAGTGCTTAGGAAATGATACATACTTCTTGTATGATCATATAAAATGAACATGATACTAATAGTAAATAAAATATTGAAGATAAAAATAGGCTAAATAAATAAATTCTACAATTGGGTATGGTAACTTATGATTATACAAATGAGCAGACAAATATGGTTGTAGATACTCATGCTTGTATCATTAGTCATAGTACTTATGTAAATGAGGATCATGCTTATACGAATGAACGAAAACCAAATAATTTAATTATATAATCTAGACATGACTATGATCATAATCATGATACTATGTAAAATTTTTGTTGTAGTGATGAAGATGAATATCCACTTACTACTACAAGATAATAGTTTCTTATTTTGCATAATGATACAATAGAGAAATCAATGGATGATATACATAAATGGTGGTTAATGGATACATAACCTACATATGAGCATCATATGGATGGGATCATTTTTTATCTAGAACATAATGTATCATACATATATTCCTAATGTTTTTTATTGTTCATCCCCTCTATTCTTTTATCTTAACACACATGTGTATATATGCTTTAGTGTAGACCATTATTCTAGACATTGGCTTTGTTTTCACTTGGACCTTATATTATTATTATTATTATTATTATTATTATTATTATTATTATTATTATTATTAATTCAGACATCCATGATATATATCCAACTTGTATTCTTCACAAAAATGTCATCTTAGTGCACATTCTTTGTAGCATACTATTGGCCCACCTATACATTTTGACTATATATACTTATTAATACATGATCACATACATTTATTCCTACATATTAGGTTATTAACATATCAATTTATTATTTCCCATCAGGTGCATGTGTCTACTTATTTACACATACTCAAGCAAGGGCATGTTTCTTGCCCTCACTTCCTTGAGACTACCTTGCCTCTACACTAAGTGCACACTAAGATTTGGCACATGCCATAGATTTTTCATACCCTTTCCATTATTATATTTTCCATATCCTCTACACTTTTCCTCACTTTAATATATATATTATTACTAAATATTAAAAAAATGAAAAAATATCACAAAATCAAAAACTAGTACATGTGCATGATATGTATTGTTATTTTACAAGATTCATTTATTATTTATCACATACATGGTAGATTATATATCAAGTTTCCATATGCACATGTATTTCATAGTATACATGAGTGGGATGAAAAACATATAGGTTATATATGACATGTACACTCAGATGAAATACATTCATACACCCAATACTACTTTCCTACATTGGAGACATGCTTACACTTGGGGAATATTTCTACATCTTACACAGGTTACATCTTTCTATCACCATTCCATTTATCATATTGAGCCATTTACTCTGATTACACATTCCTTACTCTTAAATATACTACTTTTAGATATATATTTTATCGATACTATATTTTTATATATGTGATGGGTAGATACTTTGATTGTGTAGTTAATCCTTATTTATTATATGCATGATAAGTGTTGTTAGATTTTATTGCTTATCATATGAAGCATTATTGTTTTTTCATGTTACATGGTGTGTTATTTAGTTTTATATCACATTATGTGATTTATATGACTTACTATCAATATGAATCTTAATCTATGTGACTTTGGGTGTTCATGATGTGAATCATTTCATGTTTGACTCTTTCTCTACATGACATTATGTGTCCATTATTTTAATCCTTTTATGTTTTAATTATTCTCTATATGAATCTTAGTTACATGATGTTGGGGACTCAATGTGTGACTCATTTTATGTTTTAGTTATTCTCTATATGAATATTACTATGCATGACATCGGGTGTTCATTGTGTGACTCATTGTATGTTTTACTCTTTCTTTGTGTGACTCTTACTCTACGTGACATTTGGTGTTCATTGTATGAATCCTTTCGTGTTTGAATATTTAAGTGCATGAAATTATGATTTCATTTTTTTCTATGTTTTTTTACATGTGTCATGGCTATGACATTTCAATATAATTTGTGTGGATACATTTATGATTGTCTAGTGAGCTCATGATTCAATGATCTATAATTTTCATTATTATAATTTTGTGTGATGACATGATACATATCATGCATCTTATATGTATTTTTTACTTGGTTTTTCTATGATAATTTATATGTTAAATATTATTGTGTCTCATTTTATATATATCTTGACATGAAACTTATATGCCTTCAAATAAATATTTCATATATAATTTGACTATATAATCTTTCTATGATGACATAATCTAATTATGTTAGCATATATATATATATGTATATATGTAATATATATATATGTATATATGTATATATATATATATGTATATATATATATATATGTATATATATATGTATATATATATATATATGTATATATATATGTATATATATATATATATATATATATGTATATATATATATATATGTATATATATATATATATGTATATATATATATATATATGTATATATATATATGTATATATATATATATGTATATATATATGTATATATATATATATATGTATATATATATGTACATGTTTACATATATATATAACATGATGTGTATTTTAGAAACTAATTTGGTATTAATTACTTTACAATGAAAAACTTGACAAACAGTTACCATACACAACTTGCACACATAAATATGGTACTAAACTATTAGTACCTCACACCTACATGCTACCTATAAACTCCATTTATGAATTATATAGCACCTCAATCTTGTACACTTGGAAAATACATATCATAGATGTATCTTGAGATTACATACCTTCCCATTGACAAAAAAATGTGCACACATTATCTCTTTATTCCTATTTATTATTTATTAGTCTAACCAATGTTATTATGATGACTTAGATATTCTATCATACCTATAATGCTACAAACCTACTTATCTTATGTCTTTACAAGTTTTGAACACTTGTGTTACAGTCTTATGCCTATGTAGACACTAGTGTCTTATTTTAGTTCCCTAAAGTGATCCAATTTACAAATGAAACATATTCTTATGGTTGACCTAAATGATTTAATGTGATATATTCTCCAAAATGATTGGTATATATACAATATCAATACTCATTAATTAATCACCTATAAACTTCTTACCTCTCATAAGATAACTTAAAAAAGGCATTCAATCAAGCACTCAAATGATAAATGCTTCCCTATTTTCCCCTATTTGTATATTAGACATAGGGACATCACATTTATAGGTTTAAAGTACTAAATGAGCATCCATGAGACACATTTTCTAAGTTATAAGCTAGGTCACTCTATGTACTTGGTTATCACACATTGCAACCCTATACACACACAAGTGAACATGTAGGGGAGAATTAAATAAATATGAGGCCCTCTTTAGAGTATTCACTATGTAGGTATTACTCATTAACATAAGGGTCATTATGGTAGCTTGATATTGTATGCCCACTACCACATTTTTTCCAAAACCACTATGATGATAAAGAAATAGGGTTTTTATATTTGACAAGGAGTGACAACCTATGATCCATATTTAAACACATTAGAGTGAAGGTGACACAAAACCTAGAATATTTCAGGTGGTTGCATCAATATCCATCAAGTATTCCACACATGACACCTACACTGAGTTAGATAGAAGTGTCAACACAACCATATAAGGTTGATGCAAGTGTTTGAGCTCATAGAAGTGTTTAATCTAAAATCTGATGATTGATCTAAAATCTACTTCCAGCCTTATTCCTTCCTATTCCAAATCTAGATTTGTATTAGCATTAAAATTAGCTAAGTATCTTGCTTTCATTATCATTACAATATCTAGCATATATGGATTATATATTTTTATCACATCTTATCATCATAAATTTAGTATATTTTTATCTAAGTTTGTAAATTAATTGGCATGCTTAAGAGATAGTCTACCATCCCTGTGCATAGGCTATCTCTACCCCTTTAACCCTAAATTCCTTAATCTATATTTTAGGGTTAAATAGTACCTTATGAACTTGATCCTTCTATTTTTGTGTTACACACCTATATTAACCTCATTCTCTATTTCAAATTTCTTATTACACTATATAGACATTTTCATACCCTCATTTCAATATGCATGTACATGGTTCACTACCATTACACCGGGAAAGTATCATTAGTTGATAATGACCCAATCCTATCAATACCTACCCTCTCCCAACATTATCTACTTTTTAAAATCAAATTTATCTTAAGTTTGTCCCATGTTCATATCATGTTGGTTTCATCATCAATTACTCATTTAAACTCATATATATATATATATATATATATATATATATATATATATATAAAGGTATCACTTAGTAAGGGACCTAGGACTTACCTAGCAGACATATATACATTATTGTGCATTGATAAAATTTATCCTATTCTTCCCAAATTATGAATCACTTACTAGGAATAGTCATAACCCAAGTTTGAAGCATACCAAATCTAAGTCAAAGAAAGCATTTTTAAGTATCAAATATTTTAGGTTTCCACAGTCCATACAATAAAAAAATTATTTTTGGAGAAAATTGTGTCAAAATTTTAATAATGTCACATTTTTAATCCATTTTTGTGATCCTTCATTAGGAAAAAAAATTATGTGAGAACAAAAAAACCCAAAACTTAAAAATTGAAGGAAAATAGCTATTGTAAAAAGGTTTCCTAAAATTAACAAAATAGCTATTGTATTTAGTTACTCAAACTAAAAAATAAATAAGAAAGTTTGAGTGATTTAAATTTTATCATATTTTAATTATTAAATAAATATCAAAATAATAAATTACTTTTTTATGAAAAATTTTAAGTTAATTTTATTAAAATTAATTACAATAAAGTATAGCTAAAGTATTAAAAGGTAACCTATTTATGTATTTAAATGGTAACCTATTAATTTTAATTTT
Organism: Torreya grandis; assembly: GCA_037957365.1. Classification (NCBI taxonomy): domain Eukaryota; kingdom Viridiplantae; phylum Streptophyta; class Pinopsida; order Cupressales; family Taxaceae; genus Torreya; species Torreya grandis. The sequence goes on along the minus strand of JARHVA010007739.1, from coordinate 551,940 downwards.
AAATTAAATAAAATATTAACACAAAGAAATGAAAACTAACTAATACCAAGAGATTTTTATAATTCAAGCCTAAAAACTATCTACTTTCATTTGTGAAAAGGAAAAAAACACTAATTATTACAAACTACAGGTTTCCATGCATGACTAATACCTAACCCCTCATCTCTATTTAAATTACTAAGGTGTTTATAAAATTTTGTGGATTCTCTTAACTAACACTTCTGGAAGTTATCTTTTTCTACTAAAATTCTATCCTTCTCAATTTTGATAGAATGTTTTGACTTAAATGAGATTTTAGAAAGGGCTAATTTTTCCTTCCTTTCAAGACAAATATTTGTAAAATGTTCTTTAATTCTAGTTTTAATAGACTGCCCCATCTCCCCTATGTAAGGTATACCACATGAATAATCAACCCTATAGACACCACTTCTAAGGTTTGGGTCCAACTTGTCTTTAGCTGACCCTAACATCATGTGTAACTTATTGATAAGAAGTAAAGTGGAGTGAATATTCTATAATTTAAGAATTTTATCTAATTTATCTAAATTTTTTGGTGAATATTCATTTTTAAGTAATAAATCAAAATCATTACATACAAATAGCGAAGCAGTATAATTTCATAATCACAATCAATGGGACAACTATGTGTGGCTTTATTTCCCTCCTTAATGTATCATATATGAGGGTGAGTGGGGTTAGTTAATTCCACTATAGTCTCTTGGTAATTTGTATGTTTCTATCCCTCATAAGTAAATCTAGTGTTTCAAGGTGAAGGAGGTTGATATTTGTATTTTCATGCATCATCAAGGTTCAAATTCACACATATAGAGCATTCAAATATAAGCAAATGTGATTATATTATTACTTACCCATCCCTTGGCACAAATCAATACCAGATAGCACAAGTTATTATCAATAGTCTATACTAACCTAGACCTGATGGAAACAACCCTATGCAAATATAAATACATTTACAAAATCAATTGAATCATAGGCCTAGTTCATTTTATTTTCCATTGACAAAATACAATCATAGTCAAATATTCAACTATAAAATCTAATTACTCATCCATTTTTTATATTTACTATATTTAAAACAAACAAATTGTTAAATAATTTCAATTAATTTCATTATTTTATATTCAACTTTATGTTTGATTTCCATATCTTATAATTTGAAATATTCTACTAGTTTCTATCATATTAACATTGTAAAACCATATTAAGGTAAAACATATTGGTGAACCCATATAGTAATCAAACCATGTCAAACCTTAGGTATCCCTTAGGGTTTCATTATTATAGAGTTTTAGATTTTATCCTTAGGGTTTTATTTTTAGACTTGATTATTTTATTATTCCCTAACACTACACATTACCAATGGCTATCATGAATTAACAGTATTAGTTAATGTAGGTCATGAAGGTATTATTTTTATATTTTTTATACTTGGATAGTGTATCTCATTTGCATTAGTTATGTGATAAAAGGGTTAAATGGTTCAAATTTAAGAACATTAATATGGATAAAATTAACAATGAACAATCCCAACCCTTCCTTAAATCTTATTGTTATAGCATTTAATATGAGTTGGCTATTGTTACCACTAGTTGGTAAATGGCATGCATGACCTCACTTATTCTTCCTGCTATGATACAATACATAGTATATACCATATTTATGGACTTATAATGAATTTTGATATCAATAAAACTCATGAAATAAATAATATAGATCAACTAGATGTTATGGATGACCAAGAGTTCATTTAATATATTAATTTGAATCCACATCATATTGATGTAACGTTATATATCATAAGATAGGAACAAAAAAATATATATCAAGATAATGCATCTAGGGAAAAATATGACCCCTTATAAAATATCAACCAATCCTTTTGTGATGATATTCCCACTTCATGCATTTAGACCTAAACAAGTGGTACTATTCCTACATCTACATATTTTATTACATATGTGGCATCCACATAAGGTGTGGGGGAACACAAGGCTTCTAGTATATTTCCATACATATTACTACATAGGAAACCTTTGCCCTTCATATGATGACTATGCATGTTACACCACCAAACACACCTACTACATGCTCCCTTGAACAGAATATTATAGCATTGCTTTTTAAGTTGTTACAACTAAACCAAGGTGCATCTAGAGATAGTCATTCCTTGTATTTACATTCCTTACTTCATAACCCATTATCCCATGAGATAGTAGCTCAACCTTTACTAGCAATTTTTTTATCCCATAAAATTCCAATATACAAAGTAAATCTAATCCAAAGCAATATGTTATATCATTCCATGCATCATGCTTACATTATGCATACAATGACAAATTATTAACCAAGTTATTCTAAATAAATCTCAAATACTATTTTTTATTATTCTTTTATACCCTTCCCATCTAATAAATAATAACATTCAACCCTTTGGAAAATCAATTTTTAGCACATTTTTTTATAAACATTGATGAGAAACTATCTTATATGCAAATTTATAAACTCAATCAAGGGTCCAATGAGAAAATTAGTGATTATGTACTTTGGTGCAATACTATGCAAGCTAAGATGACTAATTATATTTCTAATATTGTAGATTAACCTTAGTTGGGTTCACCTTTCTTTAGTCATTTATGATCTTTAGGCTTATCCTAAATCTCTTTTAGGTATGCATTTACTATTATAATAAATTCACTTTATCTTAGATATATGAGGTTTATCTTACCTCTTTTGTCCACTTGCAAGATTTGATATTTACTTGCACAAGTAACTCTTCCCCCCATATGTCACACACTTCCCTTCACTCTTTTGGGAATATGACGTTTGTCACACACTTAGGATGTCTTGTAAGGTCAAGATGGGAGTCTTAGTAACTCCCTCATCTTTCCTCTTACTCTATTTAAATATCCTTCTCCTTCTCTCTTGTCATCTTCTCTTCTTGTCATCTAGTCACTTATTGACCTCTCTCTCTCTCTCTCTCTCTCTCTCTCTCCACATACACACACACATATAATATTTTTTATAGGATTATTATTGGAAAGGATTATTAATAAACAAATCAATTTTTCTCTATTTGAGTGTTTCCCACTTTAAAACTCTTGTCTCTCTCATTTTTGGTTTGCTCACTATTGAGGTAATATTTTGTATTTACACACTCTTCTACCTTATGTTTTCGAAAAAATTATGTGAACGCAGAATAATTTATAATATATGACAATGAGATACAAGACATATGTAAGAAAATATTTATTTCACCACTCCATAAGTCAATTATCTTTAAGATATTCAAATCCTTTGATGAGTTATGTCATATAATAAGGGATAGAGAATTTAAGCTCACAGTTTTTAAACAAACTAGTGTATACACCTACTCCTACACCTGCTTCAATAATGAAGCTTAAAATTAAAAAAAGATAGAATTTCAAACCTACTAACAACAAAAATTAGGCAAATATTATAGTTGACGCATATCATAACCTAAAAATTGACTATAATTGGTAGCTCCATCGAAGAGGTGATTTTTCAAATTGCCATCACCCCCTCATATATTGTTAAGGAATATAATTGAATGAAACCTTATCATTATTATTCCTCCATAAGATATTGATCTTAATATTCTCACACCAATAAACTATGATAGTAATGCATACTCTAACTATCATCAAATTATAGGACATTCTATAAATAAATGCTTCAAATTGAACCATAAGATACAAGATCTTATTGATGAAAATATTATCAAATTGGGCATCCTGTATATGAATCTTGACCACATAACAACAAAAAACACAATTTGATCATATTTAATGATTCATCTCCTAAGCATGAGATTATATAGACTAAAGATTATTTAGAAGTACATTATATATATAATAAGCATCATGCACTTGAGACATATCATCACCCAATAAGTACAATTATTAGTACACTTTTTGGAACCTAGACACAATTTCCTATGATCACATTTGATTAAAATGACATTTTTATGATAATTTGGATTATCATGCACTATTCATGCAAGTGTATTGAATTAGTAACTCATACACCATGTCATGATCAACAATGGATCAAGTGAGAATGTGTGCACAATAAAAATTATTCACTCACTTCGATACATGTAATAGGTCATACAATATACATTAATAAAAATTGATGGATTATATGGATAGAAAAAAAATACATTCAAACACTTAGTGCTACTTCTTAAACTGGGCCCTACTATACAAGCTACACCATTCCTAGTTCTACATAGTAATAGGTTCTTTCACATGTTGTTAAGACTTCATTATATGTAAAAGCTTTGTACAATACCATTCACAATGTGTTGATGTCTAAAATACATATATTAAAACAAGGTATTCACATTTATAGGTGTGTGGTGTGATATACTCTATAGCTAGTGGTATCTCTTCCTCTACCTCCACCACCATTGCAGTTGGTTGATACACCCATACAAGATTAGTATATAGAGCTAGTGGTTACACATATACACCCAATCTAGAGGAAAGTAGTTGGGTCTACTAGAAAACCATATATTCAATGTTGATCACATAAAATAATTATTTAGGACTCATAAAGACCATCATATCTTATATCATGTACTCAATCACTACCACAAATAGTTCAACATGTTCCACAATGAAAACTAGTAGCGAGATATTATCCTACTATAAAATAAATACTAAAGTGTCCTAGTAGTTATATATTTATCCATCATATCCAATATTATAATAGTAGTGATCATAATATTTACCATACAACATGTGACTTCTTACCATATTTTGACACACCTGTATATAGTACATTTCACTCATAATAAAGGACCCTTACAATATTTTATATAGGCACTCACCAAGATCCTACCTCTAATGCAATAAATGGTTATGACATTTTAAATATCAAATATTTATAATAAAAAAAAATCAATAAAATTTAAAAACATTTAAAATATTCAAAAAAATCAAAATCATGACCTAAACATGACATGATTACTAGATTACACTATTTACACGTGTTATTTATTACATGTTTGGTAAATGAAATATTAATATTCATACTCATGCATTTCATAGTATATGAATGTGATGTTAAAAACACATATTACACATGGAAATATATATGTTAGACTTTCCTCTACTTAGTGTCTATGTCAATACTAGGGGAATATTATTCCATAAGTTTCAATATTATAGGCTATATATGTTTATGAACTCTCAACCATGTCAGGCTATCTAGATTGTTTGCATAAGTATATATAGTTACTCATATATTACATAGTTATATATGGATATGATATTATACTATGATGTCACAATTATACACATGGATTGTTTAGACTAGTATTTACTTGTTTTATGCTTCATTGATGTTGTTACTTTCTTACATTATAGTCTAGTTTTTACATACCTAATAAAAGTGGTTCATTACCCTTTTTATGACATATTTATATCCCTTTAATGTCTCCCTTGGCCTTGTTTTATGTGACATATTTATGGACCCCTAATTTTTGGCATCTTTATGTCCTTTACATGTGGCCTTTGGCCTTTTTTGTTGTGACATCTCCATGTCCCTTATATATGACCCTTAGCTTTTTGTGTGACACTAACTCTTGAAATTGGTGATCTTATTGAGCTTAATTAAATTTAGTGGTACCATGACATGTGTAGTGAACTATTATTGTGTAGTTTTATTCATTTATACTAATACTATGTTCTTCATTTATTCATATATCTAGACATAACACTTATATGCCTTGCATTACATATTTTTAATACATGTCTTGATTGGAGTATACACTACTATGATGACATACTCTTCATATGTTTTCATGGATATACATGATGCTAGATTTATGCATGACATGATACAATTAAATCATATTTTGAGATGAGTAAATTATAGGACACCTCTATTTAACCCTAAATTTATGGATGTGGATCCTATGAGAATAGATATTGTTAATAATATAGAAATGAATAAGCACAAGGGTGATAAATAGACCTATTGTAGGCCAATTAATTTTAAAACTTAAATAGAACATATAATAATTTATTATCCTAAAATATACTAAAAATGGAAAGTATAACCATGATATATATTTCAATAACAAATAAATAAGTTACTTAGCTAGTTATGATGTTAATACATATCTACATTTAGAACAAGCAGGAAGTAGACTAGGAGAGTATTATATAATAGTCACCTAATTCTATATTAAGTGCCTCTATAGCCTCATACACTTACATTAGCTTAAGATAGTTATGTCAACTTTATGTTTGGGTTATACATAGGTGTACTATATGGAATACATCCTAAAACAAAATGTGACCACCTAGATTGTTATGGGTTTTTTTGCCTTCACTTTCATGCATTCAAATCTAGGTCATGAACTATCATTCCCTATCAAATGATCAAACCCTAGTTCTTCATCTTCATAGTGATTTTAGGGGAAAATGGGTTAGTTTTAAATTTTTTTGATATTCTCCAAAGACCTCTCAGTTAATGATCATTGCCTACATAGCCAATGCGCCAAAGAGGGCCTCAAAATTTTGTATTTCTCTCCTATGTGTTAGCTTTTCTGTGAATCATACAATATGTAAAAATTAAGTATAAAGGTGACCTAGCTAGTAAGATGAAGAATATATCTCATGGGTTTCTCTTTTATTACTTTAGACCTATATATGTGTGTCCCTATGACTGATATGGAAATAAGATAAAATAGGGAATTTTTGCTCACTAGAATGCTTTTGGTAAGTTATATGGTGAGTAGGTAAGAATTTTCTAGGTGATGAATGAAATAGGGTTGATATTATATTTATACTAATCCCTTTGGATAATATCTCACATAATATCACTTAGTTTGACCATTAGGATACATTTCATTTTCAAATTAGATGAATTTTAGGTCATTAGACACTTGCATCAGAGTAGAACACCTGCATCAACATAGGTGTCTATTTGGGATACAAGTGTTTAAGGACCAAAAAAATTACTAAAAGATCATAAATTGTAAAGGCACAAGATAAGTATGTCTTAATAATTCTAGGGAAGATAAAAGGCTTGGGTCATCAACATAAGAGAGGTCAGACTAAGAGATAGGCTAAGGGGTTAAGAAAGAGTAGATTCGATACTTGTGGAATTAAGAAAATGTTTAAAACTGATAGGAACAACCAAGTTATTAGTTTTCCAAGTGTGAAATATTGATGTGATATATAATTCATAAATAATGTCTAAATTTACACCATTTTAATCTAATAATTAAAATTCTCATTTAAAGGAAAGTAATGTGTACCTTAGTGTGTATAACACACCTTGTCATTGATTGAGTCCAACTTGTGTGCTTTGTTGGTGACTTACCTACAATCAAAAAAATGTTATATTATATAATCAATTCATATAATATGAAATTAAAAGTATTTAAATTATTTTAAATTGAAAAATCAAGGTTTAAGAGTACACCAATGTATCGATCCAACTTCCTTACCTATTAGACACTTTATTTGAAAGATGTATCATTAAAACTAATATTAGGAAAAATATTAATCTATAAAATTCATATATATAAGGATATATAGATATGGAGAGATATATGAGATTGCATTCCCCCAACCTTAAGAAAAGATAAATTCCCACCTGGTAGTTGAGACTAGCTCAATCATGCAACCCAATCATACTTATAACCTGATGAGTGTGAGTGAACCCTATCAACTCACACTATCAAAATAGTGATTTTGGATGATACGATCAAGCCTAACCTAAAAAAATTTAAATATTGATCCTAAATCAACTCAACCATACCAAAAAATAAACTAATTACTATAGTATATTGGCTCAATATAATTCATAAAAGTGAAACCTGGTGGGTGGTAACAATCCTTTAAAATTTTTGGAATGTAAAACTAATTTGAATTTTAAAATAGTATCCACACATTTCATATCATATGTACTTTATATATTTATCCTATTAAACTATGTATATAAATGGTATAATGTATAGAATTTTTCCACAAATGTGTATCTGAATCATATAACTATGTATTTTGGCCAATTTAAAAAATTTAACAAGTGTTGTTGACATGTTACCATAACATGCCCCCACTATACATTGATAAATATAAAAACTAATATAAGTACCAATGTGGAAGACATGTTTTCAAAACATGCCCCCACTATAATTTGGGTATGTTAAATACTTAAAAAGTGTGGATACCATATTTTTAAACATTCCCCCATTGTATATCTAAAACTATGAGTGTGTATAATTTATGTCTCTATGATATATCCCCATTGAATCTAAATTTTTGAATGTGTGGAATCCATTCCTCCATGATGTTACACAAGTAATACCCCCCTGAGGTGAGGTAAGAATAGAATTTGGTAGTTACCTCACCTCGAAAGGATAAGATAACCATATAACTATGAATGAACCATGTAACATATAGGCTAAAATGTCTATATAAATTTATCATTTTAGTGTATAGAATGTTATCACATCAAGGCCTAAAATTCATGGTATAAATATCATAACATCATCTATATAGTAATAATACAATATCAAAATTCAATCAAACACATATACAAGAGAACTCAAAATCAATTCAAAAGTTAATTGTCCAAGGATATTTTAAACAATAGAGCATATTCACATTCTCAAAATTCAAGGAAATAGGAAGGAAAGACACTCAAGGAAGTGCATAAAATAAATCACAAGTAACCAGCCTAAACCTATCATAGTAGCCCATGGATCCAATGTGTTAGAAAAAAATGTCAAGTACATTGAATATCAAGTATATTACAAAAGATATAAACATGGATAAACGTATGTGTAAGTACATATATAATCTCAACCATAGAATAATATAACCTATAGGTATCATGATTAAAAAAAGGTGAATTCCCCCAATGTCTTGGTGAGGTGAGGAAAGGGAAATCTAAACATCTAAGAGTGTATAGATCATGCATCTGTGTATGCCTGTATCACACTCAAATATAATCATGAAACACATCTGTAAGTATAAGTAATTGATATGATATACATCAATGTGGAACTATCACATAGTTTCTAAGTAGCCAAAATAATATGTAGATACCAGAAAAAAATGGATTTTTGAATGTTTTTTTTATTTTTTGGTATTTTTGGAATATGTGAAGAAACTACATTATGATCATATATATGATCATATATATCTCCTCAATATGAACCTGGTGTAATAAACTGGTGACACTATAGAGGATCATGTATAATTGTAATATTTCTTACTATAGGATCTAAGATGATCTGTGTTTGCATAATGGAACTCTGTGGTGATGAACCAATAATAGGAATAATAGGTTAGGGGTTCATAGAACCAATAATTGAGCGTTTTATGATTTAGTTGCAACAATAGTAATAGTAACATGTGTAGGTTCTCTGGCTATCAAAATATGGTACATAGTAGATGAGTATTTTATGGAACCCATTATGGATCTTTAATGTAATTGTCTCTCAAGTAATAGTTGCTTAGTAAATGGAATTACCTATTTGTAACACTTTTATGGTATATTAACCTTATTAGGATTGATAATTAATAATCTAGGAATAAATTTATCTTTTTCCATAGGATGCTCATATGAAACTCTAGAACCTGTAATTAACTGACTAGAATGAATGTATTTCATACAACCATGCACTATAGAAGGTACCACTCAAAGAGTGTGTATCCAATTTCATCCAAATAACATATAAAATACACTTATGTAAAGTATAATTGAAAATTTATTAACCATATGTTTAGGATCCATGTATAAATGTAAGTCAATCTTACCAAGAATTTTCTATAAGGTCCCATTGAATGCTCTAACTAATCTAAAGGGTGTAAATCATGATGAGTATAACCAAAGTGTGTAAGTAATGTCTTGGTACAAATTTTCTCACTTGTATCATTATCAACCATAACATTATGTATAGGTTTTTCATCAAGGTAGTTTAAATGAATAAATAATGAGGATTTAAACACTCATCATTAATCTTATTATCATCGAAGGTAATAAAAGGTCTCTAAATCATATCATGGATATTTTGAATGTAAATAAAAATAATCCCATATAATTTGTGCCCATAATTTGATGGAGGAGGATGTTAATTTTATGTCATTTGTACTTCTCATTCTATCTTAGACTTGTCTTATAAAGGATTGTTAAACATTTTATGTTTTTGGTAATCAGCAGTTTGAGAACCTTATTCCTTTGGAGAATCATAAAATGTAATGTTTTGGTCATCAATAAGGTCTTATATATTATGCTTCAATGTAAAACATACATTTTTAGAATGCCTTAGTCCCTGGTGATAATCACCATAAATATTTAAATCATATTTTTTGGGTATATGTCTACTCATATCAACCTCTATAGTATGAGGGAGAGATATAAGGTGACACACTACTAGCCATGGGATTAATGAAGTGGGAGACTTGGGTAAGGGTGTAAATTATCTCCTTGGTTCATTAAATAAGAAAAGATAATTATGTTGGTTTGAAACTACATTACTTTTGATGTTTGTTTCCTTTTTAAGCTTAGGAGGTTTTACCTTATAACTTGGTTTGATCATAAACTTGGCATTGGGTGTAGATGTTGTTGGTGTATTTGATACATAATTAAGTTGGGTAAATGAGATAAGTTTCATTTCATGATCCTAAATAATGTTTCACAAGTCATCAAAGGATTTAAACTTTTTTTAAATGATGGACTTGTATAAAATATCAAGTAAACTTATCTTGAAGATGTCTTGAAGTTAATTATCTACCATAGGATTGGTCATTTTAGCCAACATTGTCTTGTACCTCAAAACATATTTATTAATAGGTTAATTAGTTCCTTATTTGAGAAATATTTGGTGGTAGGAGGGGAAGCTCAATGTCTTCAATAGGCATAGCTCCCAATCTATGGCTATGCCTAGGTTACATTAAAAGTATTATAAGTAGGTGAATTAACTTTTTAGGGTTTATGGAGTGTAAATCCTAGGTTGTTAATAGGTTGAGTATAATAAATCAAGGTATATAATATGTAATAAATATAGACACTAACTTGTGACATAACTGATATAATTTGATGTTTTTAAAAATAAAAATGAATGAGATAAATAAGTACTTAACTATAAATTACATGAGATAAAGGATCCAAAAGATGCAAACTAGTATAGGGATAGGTCTAAGTGTAATGAATAGGGTTAGGTGTCAAAAATTCTCTTGGACATTAGTTTCCTACCTTGTATAATGTCATTGTAGTGATAGTTTCCACTTATAGCACTAGTGTCTACTTATGGTGCTAGTGTCCTCTATGTAATAACTATTCATATCTTTTGGGAGCACCTATGTTTGAGTCTACCAAGATTTTTCCTATGTGGAAAAACCCTAATCCATTTTTTGTGATCTATTTTTTCTAATTATTCTCCAAAACCTAATGAACACCTATACACACTAAACCATAAGATCAAATGTAAAATGAAATAAAAAATTGGTCATGGGATATTATGATCATGAAAAGTAGAACCCCTATTATCTTAGTCACTACCTACACTAAACCTAATGACAGGGGTCTCATATCACATGTATTTATCCATTAATTAACATGAATAATAAATGTACATGGTATGCTATAATAACTTTTGCTTAGGCCCTTCTTTAATCAAGTATGAAAATCTATGTGTGATGGTTGAGTAGTATGTAGTATTTTTAACTATATTATTGATTTATTTTATGTAATTATGTGACAAAATAGTAAGTGTTATATGGAAAATGGCTTTTGAGACTCTTTATATAGAATTAAATTTGATTTGAATGTAAGACCCTTGTTCACTATCCAACAAGAAATAAAAGAGAGATAAAATCATAAAATAAGGCTCAAAAGAGGGTTAGGACCCAAAACACAGTAAGAATATGATCACTAAACACTAGTACCAAAGTTGGAAACTACCATTATGGTGTTAGTGTCCACTTATGACACTAAAAAAACTAAACACAAATTGGGTAGAATAGGTTAGGGGCCTTGTGACTAGAAGGAGATGACATAGGGCCACTAGGGGTTCAAAAAATAAGGAAAATACGACATTAAAATGACTAGAAAGTCACAAAATGACCATGCAAATAAGAGTCACATTTATCACTAATACCTTCCTATCTAAGAGCAATAAAAGATAGTATTTATGGTTACTTAACCAAATTAGGGTTTATATATTTACCCCCTTTTATTCTAGAAATTTAATGAAATGAAAGTATTAGATTAAAAGAAAAAGAGGAATGTGTACATATACTTACCTATGTGGATGTGCTCTAGGCATGGACAACTTCTTGGCTAGATAAGTGGATAAGCATTGGAATGATGTAAGTGAGGATGAAATCCACAATGTGGGTGCCCCCAGTACTAAATATGATTAGTAAACTAAATCTAAGAATGTAATCTATAATTATGTAGAAATAAGGCCTGTTTGCCCCCACTTTGGTATCTAGACTGAATTTGAGAGTGTAATTTCTAATTATGGAGAAACAAGGCCTATTTTTCCCCACTCTTATATCTATACTAAATATAAGAATGTAATTTGTAACTAGAAATTTGAACTATTGTTTGACCTGCATAATCTAGGTTTAGTGAAAAAATATGGATCAACCACTATAGATGGCCATGTGACCCAAACTAGTGAATTCCTAGTGACATATTGGTGGCAATCTAAGTGTAATCTATTAATATGAGCATAAAAAATGGTATAATTTTTCATTCCATCTATACAATTTAGTATAACCCTATGGAATTGAGGGTATGTGCCCTATATCATGCCCCCAAACTTGATATCTAATGAATGTAATTGTGTATCTGAACCAATATCCAATAAGATTAGAGAACCCTATAAATATGAGTAAATTTGTGTATCTAAATATCTTATCTTATATATATGTCTAAATCAATGCATGTGTTTGAAACAATCAATGTATTTATTCCAATGTATATCTAAAGTAATTTGTGTGTCTATGCAAATGTATATTTGAACTAATCTCTAACATGATCATGGAACACCAAAAATCTGAGTCAATCTATGTATCCAAATATCTGATCTTATCTCTATATCTTAACCAATATCTAACAAGATCATGGAACCCTAGAAATCTAAGTCAAGCTGTGTATCTCAATATCTAAGCTTATTTGTATATCTATATGAATCTATATAGTATGACCCCCTTTTGGTGAGAAATTAAAGAATGTGGTAATGATATAAAATAAAAAGTGATGTCAGTAAGCCTTTTAATGATAGTTAGAATTAATAATATTATTTTAAGTTTGATTAATTTGGTGATTGTAATGGGATTAGTTTGAAATCAGGAGTAGGATAGACCTTTGGCCTATATTGAGTTTATTAAAGAAAAATAGGTTTTATTTTTTTTAAGAGTTGAATTGATCAAGATAATAGTATAACTAATACAAGGTAAAAGATAACATGATCAATTCCCATGAATAAGAAATGGATCATAAATCAGAGTCATAGTTCCTAAGATATGATGTTTGGTAAATTTGGTATTAGTTGGAAAAATTGGTGCACAAGGTCAACCTTAGGTAAGTGGAATTTATAAGACATGACCTAAATATTTTGGTTGATTGATTTGATAAATCATTTAGACCATTTTATTTGATATATATTATTTCATATGAACTTATATACAACTAGAGGAGATGAGGAGTGAGTGTGGTCTGGTATGAGGAGGTGGAAACCCTTATCCAACTTGGCGAAGAGGTAGTGATGTATTATTTTCTATGATTTTCATGGCCAATGTTAGTTTTAGAAGTTTTTTGAGGTACTACTAGATTATTTCATTATTGTGGAGGGTAGTGGGGTATCTATTTCATATAAAATACATGACATAGTATAGGACATAGAGGAGCATGGGACCATGTACTCTTGGGGTCACATTATGATGTCCCACTTATATTAGGATTTGTACCATTTCAATAAGGAGTTATGCATGGGTGGTATTTGATAATTTACATTATTTCACTATCAATCTTATGAGTATATTATAGTAGATAAACTAGAGGGGTTTCCATAAGTGGATTGGGCTTATCTACAAATGTTTGTAGAGAGATGTATTAGTACTATTCATGTGCCAAGGAGGTTCATGATGTGTTATCAATAGGTGTTGGATAGGTTGACTGCTAGAGATGATACTTGGATATGTTATAAGGGTTTTGAGGGGTGGCTTGAGGATGGTGTTCAACTAATACATGATAGGGTGAGATGTTGGTTACATGACCATTGGTCCAATGTATTCAAGATATTTTAGTATGAGTGAGTGACACATCAATTTTTTGTGGTATAAGATGATCCACCATCACCATGGGTTTGGGTGAGGAGTTCTTAGGATATACTAATGCCAAGGAGAAGGCCTAGACCATCAGTGGTGGAGTTGGCTATGACTCCATTGACATATCAACATCTAGTGTTAGATATATAGGAAATGGATGATGTAGGATTGATTGATGCATATAGATAATGGTGTGTATAGCATAGATGGTAACCATTATTTCAAAGAGGTGGTTTTATCATGGAGGATGTGTTTGATGTTGAGCCACTTGAGGTAGTTGAGGCTAGGTTTTCATTATATATTTATATGTTTTATTTATTTCATTACTTATTTATTTGGGTAGGTATTTGATGTATTATGTTGGTATGTAAAGGTCCAGGTGATGAAGAGTATTTGGATACTACCATTAAGTCTACGCTCTAAGTAGTGGCATGGCATATCCTTGACAATACCATGGATGATGAAATAATAGAGAGGGACATAGATGTTGACTTCATTCATGCCCACTTATTTTATCGAGCAGCCATTACTATTACAGCATGTAGGTGATCAAATGTTGACAGGGATGAGAATAATCTAGAGCTATAGAGATGATTTATGCCCACACATAATTTTCTTGGGTGGGGTAGGTAGAAGGATAGTGGATAACTATATAAGTCTACAATGAGATCATATGGAGGTGTTGTTCAAGTTGGCAGTGATACAAGATAAAAAGAGTATATGCAGGTCTTGATCAAGATCTCAAAGGGATGGTGGAACATTTATATCTAATATGGATTTATAAGAGAGAGTGAGGGATCTGGTCCTGGTGACCAAGCACCAATTATTAAGTGACTTGTATCATTATTTTGAAACTATGTAGTAAGTTATATATATATATATATATGGATGTTTTTTTGTTATATGGGTATTGCATAAATTGGTATCTTGACTTATGTCATTGTGTATATTCATATGTGCTTTATTATATTCATTATTTATATGTCAATATGGAGATATGTTATATGTCAAAGTAATGGTAACTCATTATTTATCTATTTATAAATGTTTAAGTAGCCATGTATGTTGGATTAGGAATGTTAGTCATTAATATAGGTGTTGTAGAAGTATCATAAGATATCTAAGTGTGGATCATGTAACTATGGCATGCACTATCTGAACCCAAATGACAGGGTGAATAAGTGACCATACTACTCATGTTATGTTAGCATATAAGTAGATTCTATAATTGATACTGCTCATGGTATACTGATCGTAGATATATGTGTAAACTTTATATCAAATAGCCTAATCAGTTTTCATACTAAAATTATGCTCTAATCTCTATGATCTTTGGTATATATCAATCAGCTATTATATTATGTTCTAATTTATGTGATCTATGGTAAATATCTTAATCAACTATTGAACTATGTTCTAATTTATATGATCTCTATAGAATATCTTAATCAACTATTGAATTGTGTTCATATTTTTTGATCTATAGAAAATATCTTAATTAGTTGTTGAACTATGTTCTGATTTCTATGATCTTTGACAAATATCTTAATCCATTATTGAATTGTAACTAGGGATTGAATTACATTACATTTTTTGTATCATTCTACTATAATTAGGTGGATCTCTACTGAATTTATGGTGCATAATATCTCTCATAAGTAGGTCTCCTAGAAACCATATGGCTTGTATGATGAGTAACCAATGGCTCCTTAAAAGGAATATCCTAGGATAACTCAATTTTGGGGGAGTGTGATTTAGGAGAGTATGGAAACTGAGATCTTGATGCCCTGTGTGTAAATTATATAATACCTATATTTATATACTGGTCAATATGATCTCAAAGTGCATAAAATTTATTGTCTAAATGTCCATTTATCTTATGAAAATTAAAATATGGTTTATTTTGTATCCTATGTAGATGGTATATCATATGGTGATGATTAAAATTAAGTGTGATTATCTCATTATCTAATAACATAATTAAAATATCATGGGGCCTATCCATATCTTAAAAATTTATATACCCTCTATTGATGTCTTGTGCTCTATTCACTATAGGATATGCTCTATGAAGTGGCTCCTTGACCTTGTTGATTATCTTGATTGGTTATTTCCATTCCACTTGTTGATTAATAATAAATGGAGTAGGTTCCTATACGACTATGGCTCTAATAAACCTACATCTAAATATACCTTTGAATGTATCTAAACTAGTCTTAACTCTTTCTCTAATGCCATATTTATATTACATAGATTTTAGAATGATTGGGATGTCTCATACAATAATTTTTCCTTAAGATGAAAAATGAGGCCTCTAACAAAGATGTATTGTACATCTAAATCCACAATCTTGTAAATAAAAATGATGCATTAATGATTTCAATCTTAGAACATACTTAATTGTTTTTTTTTCTATATCACCCTATAGTAGTAAAGGCAAGCTCTCATATTTGACTCAAGGTCCCTTATTCTATATGTAGTTCCTGAGAAAGACCACTTCTAACTCATCATATGTATGTAGTAAACCATTACGGAATGCATGATGGAACCAATTTAATGCCTCACCCTCTAGAGACTTTGGAAATAATTTTAGTAGATTTAAATTGCTAGTGGCATGTGTCATGGCTTTCTCATAGGCCTAAAGTTGCAAGTATGGGTCTCCATACCCATCAAATTTTGGTAACACTGGTATCTAAAAGTTGGGTGGAAACTTTTTAGTGAATATTCTACATAGAATAGGATTTCCATGAATGCCATTATAATTATCCAAAGAGTGGTATGCTTTAATTTCCAATGTGAGATGGTGTACATGTTGTTGTAAATCACCCATAGCATGCATAAAGGAGATTACCTCTTGTGAAGGTATATTTTCATAATTGATGGGTTCATTTACCTCTTGATATTATTAGTAATCTTATCCATTAGTACACTACATTGGGGACCTTTTTTAGGGAGTATTAGTTTTCTCTTTTTAAATTTTAGAGGGGTGATAGCTTGGACACAGTTGGGGAGAAATGGGATATCACTCTCATGGAGGTTAGGATGAGAAATGGGTTCTATTGTAGTAAGGGGGGTTAAGGGAGATTCATTTATATATCTTATTTTTTTAATTTGAAAATAAGTGTCACATTATAATGGACTAGAAGATACATTATTATCATGTGAATGTAAGTTACGTAAAATATGACTATAATAATAAATGTGTGTGTGTGTTTTATAGCATTTGATAAGCAATTAGTTTAAACATGAGGAATGGGAGTAGGGAGAGAACTATAAGTAGTAGACTCACTTTATTCTTCTATAACATCATAATAATCATTGTTATTCCATGGTTCATCAAAATCAAAGTTTAATTCACTAGTAGAGGTAAGAGAAGATGAATTTTTAGTCACATGTTCACTAAAAGAGAAAGTATAAGAATATTTTAACCTTTTAGTACTATGAAAAATATCATCATGTGTAGGTGTTAATGCAATGTATGTTTTCACTATCAATGTGTGGAGTGAATGTATGATTATTACTTTCAATATTGGATTCAAGGGTAGAAGAAGTAGAAATCATGTTTTCATTTGGTATATTATGACATGTAATAGAAGATTTATGGATGTTTACATTATCAACATTTTGAAAAGAATCATTTTGTTGAGATTGGAATGTAAAAGAAGGTGATAAAATAATTTTGTCTACTTTAGTTTGTGCATTGGTAAAAGGTGTAATATCATTTGTACATGATTTTTAAAATTTTATTAATAAGGGTAATTAAGATACATTATTGTTTTCTATATTGATTGAATCATGTGAAAGTACATGTTGTTTATTGGTTTAATTTGAATAAGGAGGTAGCAAAATTGGTTGAAAATATAGGATCACATTGGAACAAAACACTACCAACAAGAGGTTATTTTGGTATTATATTTATAGTATGATTTTGAGGTCTAGGAGAAGAGGGAGAGGAAAGAAAATAAGATGCATCTAGTATATCCTCATCAACACTTTCATTATCATGCTTATAATAATCCTCATATCCATCATTAAAAAAATAATCATCATCATTATATATGAAATCATTATCATGTTCTAATGTGTAATCTTGAAAAAAAAATCATTCCTTCTTATAATTATGATAAACATTCAAAACTTTGTCAACTGGGTGAGGGGTAAGAGGCTTCTTGGATGTCATTTTAAACTTGATAAAGAAGATAATGTAAAAAATGAATAACAAGTACACAATAGGTGGAATGTAATCTAACATAGGTATATGTGCAAGTATGGGAAACATTTAGCATAGTGTATAGAAAAATATTAGGATTATACTTGAAACCCTAAAGGCTAGTATTTGGATGTATACGGACCTAATATGAGGATCTAGGGTTTTGGAGGGTTATTTGGCAAAAAAAAAATTGTATTAAATTATTGAAACCCTAATAAAGGATTATTGTGTACTATTTATGTTGTGATAAAATTAGGATTTTATAACCCTAATTTAGTGCACAAAAATGTAGAAGGCAAACATTAAGATGAAGTTAGGGTTGTAAGTAATATTCAAATTAAGTCTAGTTCACCAGATGAAATAATTTTTTAGGGTTTATGGAGTGTAATTCTAGGTTTTTAATAGGTTGAGTATAATAAATTAGGTATAGAATATGAAATAAACATAGCCACTAACTTTGAAATAATTGATATAATCTAATGTTTTTTAAAATAACAATGAATGAGATAAATAATTAATTAGCTACAAACTAATTGAGATGGAGGATTTGGAAGCTATAAAATGGTACAAGGATAGGTATGAGTGTCATAAATAGGTTTTAGGTGTCAAAAAAACTCTTGTATAATATCACCCTGTCCTAGATAGTAGCATTATGGTGTTACTATCTACTTATGGTGTTAGTGTCCTCTATGAAAGAACCATTTTGATGTTCTAAGAACACCTATGTATGAGGTTGTCAAGCCTGTTCTTATGTAGAAAACCCTAATTCATTATCTATGATATATTTTAGTTGATTCTTCTCCAAAACCTAATGAACACCTCCATGCATGAAACAATAATAAGATCAAATGCAAAGGAAGGAAAAGCTGGGTTATGGGATATTACAATCGCACAAAGTAGAACATCTATTATCCTAGCCTCTACCTACATTAACCCTAATGATAAGAGTCTCATATTACATTTAATTATACCTTGGGGAATGTGCATAATCAATATGCATGATAAACTAGAATGAATTTTTCTTAGGCCTTTCTTTTATCAATCATGCAAATCTATGTGTGATGGTTGAGTAGTATGTAGTATGTTGATTTGTACTATTGATTTATTTTATGTATTATGTGCTAAAATAGTAAGGGATAAATGTAAAATGTCTTGTGAGGATATTTATATATAAATAACTTTGATTTGATTTTAAGAACCTTGTTCATTGGTCGACAAGACATAAAAGATATATAAAACCATAAGAGAAGGCTTATAGAAGTGTTAAGACCCAAAACATAGTAAAACATGACCATTGGACACTAGCACCAAATTTGGACACTACCATTGTGGTGTTAGTGTCCACTTATGACACTAATATCTTAAATTCACAAAATTAAGTACAAACTAAGTAGGATAGGTTAGGGGGTTGTGACTAGAAAGGGATGACATAGGGCCATTAGGAGTGTAGTAAATAAGGAAAATAAGGCATAAAAAAGACACAAAGACACAAAATGAACATGCAAATAAGATTCACATCCATCACTAAGATCTTCATGTGAAAGAGTAATAAAAGACATAGAACTTGTGGTTTCTTGACCAAATTATGGTATATACAATAGGAAATGAAAAAGTAGAACAATCCAAAACCCTGGATGCCTAAAAACTCTAGGAATCAAAAATGTTTTCATTCATATGAATCAATTTCACCAAATTTTTGACCCTAAATTTATGGATATGGGTCCTATTATGATAAATAAGGATAATAATATATAAATGAATAAGCACAAGTGTGATAAAATAATAGGCCAATTAGAAACAAAACATAGATAGAGTATATACTAAATTTATTATCTAAATATATGTTAAAAATGGAAAGCATAGCTATGTTATATATTTTAAGGATAAATAAATAAGTTTATTAGCTAGGCTTTATGCTAATATAGATTTAGATCTAGAACAATAAGGAAGAAAATTGAGAGATAATTATAGAATAATCACCAAATTTTGGATTAAGTGTTTATGTAACCTTAAACACTTATGTTAGCTTAGGATAGTTGAGTCGACACTAGTTCTTTGGTTAGATGCAAGTATCCTATATATGTAATACCTACTAAAAAAATATGTGACAACCTAGATGCTTCTATTTTTTTTATTGCCTTCACTCTTGTACATTCAAATCTAGGTCATGGATTGTCGTTCTTTGTAAAATGATCAAACCCTAGTTTTTCATCTTCATAGTGGTTTTAAGGTAAAATGGGTTAGTGTGTGCATCATGTCAATTTTTCCCAAATACCCATATGTCAATGAGCACTTGCCACATTGCCAATACTTCAAATAGGACCTTATACTTATGTAATTCCCCCCTATGTGTTGGTTTGTGTGTGAATCTTGTAATATGTGGAAATCAAGTACAATAGTTACCTAGCTTGTAACTTGGAAAATATATCTCTTGGGATGATCCTTTAGTACTTTAGACCTATATATTTTTTATATTTATGACTAATATGGAAATAAGATAAATAGGATATTTTTGCTCACTTGAATGCTTTTGGTAAGTTACCTAGTGAGTAGGTAAGAAGTTTCTAAGTGATAAATGAATGGGGGTTGATATTATATTTTTACCAATCCATTTGGATAATAACTCACATAATATCAATTAAGCTAATCATTAAGATACATTTCATTTTAAAATTAGATTACTTTTAGGTCACTGGACACTTGCATTAGAGCAGGACACATGCTTCCACATAGGTGTTTATTCAGGATGCAACTATGCAAGGAGCAGGAAAATAAGTACATGCTCAAAACTTGTAGAGGAATAAGATAAGTATGTTTTAATCATTTTTTACAAGATAGAGTATTTGGGACATCAAAATAATATTATTCAGATTAAGAGATATACCAAAGGGTAAGAGAGAGAGAGTAGATATAAAACCTGTGGAAGTAGTAAAAGGTCTATAAATGAGAGGAATAGCCAAGGTCTAAGTTTAGAAAGTGTACAAGAAAGTGGTGGTGTAAAATTTATAAATAGTGTCTATAACATCCTTCATCTCAAGAGGGGTAATTATAATGGACTTGTCATAGATACATAAGCCTCCATAACTAGAAAATCAAATCAAAGTATAAGTTTTAGATATTCTAAATAGTTTAAGATATCATATGGTTTAGTTACATGACATATATTGGCACATTAATCTAAATTATGGGGGAAAATTATATGCATATGCACTCACTTTACATATAAATTGAGTATGTTTCATTCATGCTTGGGTGCATATGTATGGAGATATGTACATAATTTACAAGAATAAGAATTACAAGTTTACACATATACATACAATTGAGATACAAGTTCTCAAATTCACCATATATATGCATATCATTATATATTAGTTGATACATATTCATATGGCATGATACTAGTACATATACATATACACGCTTATAGATTTATAAGACATGATATCAATTAATGTACTTAAATAATAGTATAGTTTACGAATTGAATGGTAAATGGTTGCCATTCCACTTTACAGTTATCAAATATGTAGTCATAAAGGGGTAATGATCACAAATAATTCTCTTTTGATCAAGGATTTATTTTACATTGAGAAAACTCTAGCGAACTTGAGGGAACTAGAGTAAAATTATACAATTAAATCTATAAGCCATCTTTAATGGTTGATTTTGTTTTTTACTTTTAGTAAACCCAAAATGTGATTCTTATTTATTTTTTGCATAACTATTTGGGTTATCACATATCTTACTTATCCCAAAATTTATGAGAGTTTTCATATACATCTCCCCAACCCAAGGGCTTACATAGTTACACAAAAATTTTGGGGCAAAGTCATGCCAACTCTCCATGTGGTTCATAAAGGAATCATAATTTCTCCATGGTTCAAAAAGAGGAAAAAATCTCTAAGTGATTTATTATAAATTACATTTTCTCAACGCTTCAACAAAGAAGAATCACATCTAACAAGTTTCAATGGAAACATGGTTATCACCAACACACAAGTGTAATCCTTCTTTGCTCTTTAATTTTCAAATTCATATTTCAATTTTCAATCTATGGACATTGACTACACATGTTTGTTTCAAGTTTTTCTATTGATTGACCTACAAAATTGGATATTCCTACCAACAAATATTGTACACAATTAGGTACATATTTTATTTTTACCCTATCAACTCCATTACTATAATTAAAGGGGGGTATTTATAGGTACTAAAATATAGTATTAAATACTTAGAAATGAAAATCTTGACATATATTTACCATGCATGACTTGTGTGCACAAATATGGTCCTAACTTACCATTGTCTCACACCTACATGACACCTTGTGATCTTAATCATTTTGTTCCATTATTACACACCTATAGGAACCTCACTATCTATTTCAAACATGTTTACTATCTTGCACAAACAACTCTAGATCCTCAATTTAGTATATATGTTTATAGGTCAATACCATTAGGTTGGATCAATATCATTGGTCTATAATGACCCAAGCCTATCAATACCAAACATCTCCCAATAATGGATAATTTTTAAAATCAAATCTATCCTTATGGTTAGTTTGTCTACTTAGCATGTTGATGATGTGATAAATTTCATAGTCATATGTATGTATGTATGTATGTATGTATGTATATTTATAGATATGTGTGTGTATAGATATATACATACATACATATATATACATATATATAAGTCAAGGTATCATTTAATAAGGTAATTTAAACATATTTGGTACACATATATACACTATTGCATATTAATAAAATATACCATATTATTCCCAAGTTATTAATCACTCAGTAAGATCAATCATAGGCTAAGTATAAAACATAACAAACACAAGTCAAATCAAGAATTTTTAAATATCAAATCTAAATCATTAGCTACATACATATAGTGAAAGAGCATAACTACATAATCATACTAAGTGAGATAACTATGTGTGGGTTTATTTTCTTACTCAGAGTATCAAATATGTAGACAATAGTCAATCATAAAATGAGGAGTTATTGGGATGTGTGCAACAAAATATATTTTCTTATTTTTTTGGAGGTTTCTATTCCTCATAAGCACACCTAGGGTTTCAAGATGAATAAGGTTGATTTTTAAATCTTTACACATCATCAAGTTTCAACATATCACATATAGAGAATTTAGATAAAACCTAAGGTGACAAAATGGTCACTAACCCATATTTTGTCACAAGTCACTACTAAAAAACACAAGTCAGTATCAAAAGTTGATACTAACCCAAATTTGATGGAATCAAATTTTCACAAATATAAACATAATTCTAGAACTATATGAATCACAAAATTGCTTCAATATATTTTTCATTATCAAAATATAGTTACATTCATATAATCAACCAAAAAACCTAATTAATCTCTTTTTCAACTTACTAAATTTAGCATATACCACTTGTCAATTTATTTTATCATAACTTGGAACTAATAGGTGTATTAACTGTAATTAAGATAAAATGAATCAGAATGGTAGAAATTTTTATAAATCATTTGTCACTATTAGAATGAAATTAAAGGTACTAAAATGGAAAAAACTTGAACAAATAAAATAAGCTGACTATGAAAAACACAAGAAGACTTAGTTATTTTTTGCTTGTATGTTAACTATGTATGATTGAAAGACAATTGAAACTAATCAATTTAGACTAATTATGCACATGAAAATGAAATTGGAGATGTCACTATTCCAGGATAGAATTTACTAGAAATGGTCTAGATTGAATACCACTATTATCCTCTACAGGTTGATCTTTAACTATACCAGAAAATATGAATCTAACATTATAGTCACCTATGCCTACTTTAAATTTGTGTAGAAATTTTACCTTCAATTATTTTTGGATGACCTATAAATGACTTATTCAAATTTGAAGCCCTAATATGGATTACAATAGCTTAAAACTAGTAAAAAATAATAGGGGAGTATAATTGGATAAGATAACCCTAATCACTACCATGATGATTTAACACTGCATATGTATCCAATTCTCCATGGAGGTAACTCAAGCCCATGTAGGTATATGCACCTAGAGTTCTTAGTGTGATAATACTCCTTTACTACATGCATGCATATATATATGGATCAAATACGTGATAAAAAAATTCTTAACTCAAGTAGAATAGGCTTGTGACTTGGCCAAGGGTTGCTTCAAGTGATTAGAATCAAACTTGAAAGAATAGGGAAGCTTTG
Organism: Torreya grandis; assembly: GCA_037957365.1. Taxonomy (NCBI): domain Eukaryota; kingdom Viridiplantae; phylum Streptophyta; class Pinopsida; order Cupressales; family Taxaceae; genus Torreya; species Torreya grandis. The sequence goes on along the minus strand of JARHVA010007739.1, from coordinate 527,160 downwards.
ATTAGTGTGAAATAGTGTAAGTCTGCCTCAATAATGAAATTTTCAAGTGATATAATAGGTTACTTATATGTTCCTTTATATCAATCCAAAATGGTAAAATATCATGCTACCTATCCTAAAAATATATTCCAACCTATAAGAGAGGGTTTAACTTCAAAAAAGAGTATTGTCTAAGTGAAGGATGGGATCAACCCATATGGTCAAGACTAAATGCCAATCTTAACCTATGTGGGTTGATTCTAACATGGAGGATAATAGTTTAAATTAATAATATGATATGTTTATACAAATGCTTAATGAGGTTATTAGTTATTAAAAACATTTATGTAAGTGTAAACTAGTAACTTAAATATGGATGGCTCTGTACAAGTACTTAGGATAGGGATAGAATGAGGTGGTGAAAGAGGACCAAACTAATTTATCAAGTCTAGTAAAAGTGGGCCAAAATTGAAATTATCAAGTATTTTTGATTGAGTGTCTATATTTTCCCTGATAAATTACTAGAGTAAAATGGAATATGTACCCACTATGTAGCTAGGGATATGATATATGTATATGGGTCGATCGAGATGCCATCACATGGCACACCTATGGGTCTAATATACTGAGAATTAGTAAATTAGGTATGATTTGGCCTGCATTGATTATAGGAAGTTACCCATCCATTATTAGTTATATAGAGGTCTACATAAATGGAATGAATATCACCAATGAGATGTGGGTGAGTTGGTAAAGTGACTTGATTGTTACAATCACCACTCAAGTTTAAATATTAGTATGGTATTGTAGGCTAGTTGTGGTTTATCATTGGTATTCTTGGGTCAATTATGGTGATATTTACTATTCTTGGGTCGGTTATGTTTGTTGATGATATTCTCAAGTTGTATCCATTCATGGTATTATCGAGATGGTTGTGGTTTTTTTGGATAAATCTATTGCTTATTATAGATGATCACTTGGGGATATAGGCCCCCAATTGTGTTCTAGATCGACTAGAGCTTTGATCAAAAAGTAAAGTACCTATCTAAAAAAAATGGGATGAATATCATTATAAATTATTTCAATAAAGTAAGTGTTGAGTCTTTTATTCAATATAAATATATTTGAGGTGTCCCCCTCGAAGTGGAATTGTGGAGTTGTTCCTTCCTAAATGAGTATTGTATGGTGTTGCCCTACTATAAATGTATTATTTTATTTTTGTATAATGAATAATTGGGTATCTTAGTCCATCAATATCTACTATATTTTGTTGATCTAAATTATATTCTACATATTTAAAATATTACATTTGTGGATCATAACAAGTGGTATCAAATTATTAATTTGGGTAAATATTGTGGGTGAAACTCTAATTTTGGAGAATCACTTATAAATTTCAATATGTGATGAATTTTTCAACAAATTTTTTATTAGACTTGGATAATATTACAATGATATAAGAGTAATAATATAGAGGTTTAATTTTCACCATTCGACCTGTGCACGCTTTTTGGTAGAGGTGGATGTTTCTAAGGGCCTCCCTGAGGTGATTTGTCTGGATTCCACAAGGGGTACTTAGACACAAATGTTGGATTTTGAGGGTATCCCTTTTTAGTGCAGGAAGTGCCACCTGATGGGTCATATTGCTGCTCATTGTGCTGCTGGGAAATCTAAATCTAGACGAACACCTTCTTCGTGGTCTGAGGCTTCCTTTGAACATTACATAGTTAAACAACCCATGGAAGCTTCGACTATTCCTAAGAATGAGGATAGTATCCGCTCTGAGCCGTTGGTTGAGGAGGATTCTTTGGTGAAAGATTCTATTGAAGTTCCTGCAGAGGCTATGGTTAGTGATCTATCTGAGCTAGTGGTTGAGTTGGCATTGGTCTCTTCCCCTATTTTGTAGGATCCTCCTAAGAGCCAGACTTTGTCTGGTTCTCACAAGGAATTTGTTGTGGCATCTGTGTCCCCTGGGTTCCATGGATCACTGTCTTCTGAGCCATGGGTTGCTGAGGTAGCAAAGTTAGAGGATGGATGGACAGCAGTTAAGAGGGAAAAGTCTAAGCCTTTGGTCCCCCCTCTAGACATGAATCTTCGGTCATGTAAAAAAAAAAACCTCATTTCAAAAGGAAAATCTAATTTTTGCTTTTTCTGACTAGTTTTTTTGGGTCAGTAAACTGGTTGCTTTACTGGTTTGTTGGTTACTAGTACGGGAGGTTTTTTAGGTTGCTGATCTAGTCTATTAACTTTCCATTCAGTCTTTTGATAGCAGTTTTATCTGGTCATATCTGCTGGTAACAGGTCCCTGTAAAACCTGGTTTAGTTATTTTACTAGTTACAGGTTCTTTTAAAAACTTGGTCGTGCTTAATGGTTTTTCTTTCTTTTTGATGTAAAGGGTTTTGGGGCCCCTTCAAAACTTGATTTTACCTTAATCTAAAATAATATAGAGGTTTGATGATCATTTTTTTTGGGATATATTTCTATTTTAGGTTTCATAATAAATTCATCATATTTTTTGAAATTTTAATAATTTTTCTATGAAATTTTTAATGATTTAGGAACAACATAAAAGAAAGTTACAATAAAAACATTAGATTTTTTTGATAAGTTGTAAGTGATTTATTACAAATTTATTATTTTTCATAGATTCACTTTATCAGATAAATTTAATAAAATTTTCAATGAAGATTCACTATCTTATAGGTAAGCTATAGAAGAAGAAAAATGGATTGTTTTGATTAGTTTCACTAGAGTTACTAAAATTTTAGGGTTTTTTCAATTAACCAAAATTTGTGTGAATAATGGATTTCAAATATTTTTTAATAAAGGATTATATTTATGCTAAATAATGGTATATATTTTTTAAGGATATATATTTTAATCAAATTTTATGGAAATTAATATTTTATCTTTATTTGTTAGGACCTGCATAACATTGGTTTAATCAGTTGAGAGACACACAAAGGAAATATTCATGATGTAAAGCCACTCAAACCATCACTACATTAAATAAAGTAAATAATCCATTTAAATTACAACATCATAAATAATCAAAATTAAAATTATGTAATTAATCCACTCACTTACAATATTACAAGAAAAAGATAAATCTCATAAATATGAATCAATAAAAGTCATTAAATCTTTCAAAATCTCATGTTGAATCTAGGTGAAAGCACTATAAAATAATATAAAAATTTCAATAAAATTCATGCCATAAAACATCTAAATACATGTTACAATGATCATGTACAACAAGTATAAATAAATCAATACACTCTCTAGTCACCCCAAACCAAGTGGTTATCCTACAAGCCGAGAGATGAGAACATGGATCAAGAAATTTTACACCCAACCATGAATCAATTACACTTCCATGTATCCCTTCATGACATGAAGGATACTCATCCCTACATGAAATGACTAACTACTTGGAAAAACTGGCAGGTAGGAACACCTGATGCAACCTGATATCTAACGTGTAATTCTAAATAATGAAATACAGTTTCTCTCACAACAAAATGTGGTGTGTGTGTGTGTGTGTGTGTGTGTGTGTCTGTGTGTGTGTGTGTGTGTGTGTGTGTGTGTGTGTGTGTAATTTTGCTAGACAAAATATTCATCTATTTGAATGACATCTCGTTTAGATCTAAACCTTTAAAACATAGTAACTAGGCAATTCCCAAAAAGAGAAAGATATATTTGATAATCCACATTCGACATCCTAGCCCAAAAGTAACCCAATCACATTCCTAGATAAAATATACTATTTTCTCCAATAAATAGATATAAATAAATAAATAAAAGAAATAAAGAGAAAATATCAAACCACTTCACGTATAAATTGATAGTAATTTCCTCTTTTTCCAAGTAATAATCATGGAAACACACCTTTATAATACAATAAAAAAAAGAATATCATTCATTCATTAATTTATACAATTTATTATAATGTCTATATTTTGGTTATGGTTTTTTAAATAAAAATAAAAATAAATGATAAATTCTTTCCATTCAATAATGTCTCCCAATTTTAACATTCAAAGAGAATTATTTTTTTCTTTTTAACAGTTCTATGCAACCTTAAATTATAAAAATAAAAACAAGAAGAATATCTAGGGATATGTTCTTGCCAAAAGGTCAATTTTTTTACTATTGTTGTTGATCTTCCTTTTCTTTGTCACTGTTCAAAAAACAAAATAATGTCCACCTTTTTTGAACTACTCACTAAATAATGTGAATATCTTTAAAGAATTTATGGGTTTTGTTCCCTTATTTTCTATATTTCTAGAATAATTTATGATTTTAAATTTCATTGAGAAATGACAAAGTTATCACTATTTTTCTACTTGTAGTTGCTAAAAATGTGATGGGTGTCTTTTTCTTTTTGCCATCCCCTATTTATTTCTGAATCTCTGCTATTATTGGTATTTTTAAAATTAGTTTTAACTTATTTTTTATTAATGGAGTCTTTTTCAAGTTTGCGTGAGAGAAAAACCTCTATAAATATAATTTAATAAGCTTATTTATTATTTGTCACTACATGACAAGATTATAATTCTTTTATTTCTTTTAATTAGATTTTTAATTATAATATGTACTATTAATATAGTTTCTTTATTTTTGAAATAAAATATCCATTTAAATCACACAATAAGTATTTAAAATTATATATATATATATAATTATTTTAATTTAAATTTATAATTATAGTAATTCTAATTTAGATATGGTCATCCATATTTAAATAGATAAAAAATGTTTATTAATTATTTATGACTAAATAATATATATATATATATATATATATATATATTGTAATTTAAATTTATAATTATAGTAAGTCTAATTTGGATATGGTCATCCATATTTAAATAAATAAGAAACATTTATTAATTATTTATGATTAAATAATATATAACCATACATCAATTTAATAAAATATGTCATTTCAAAACATAGTTATACCATTTAAAATATAAAACATAAAGACATTAATAGTCATGACTAAATTAAGCATTCAAAAGTAACTTACTGTCATAATTAAAACACAATATTTTTTAAGTATCTAACCATCCATCACATTTATTATCCACACAATAATGCATATTAAACCATTCAAAATAATGCAATATGACACTATGTGAGTGTGTGAGTGCATCAGGGTTAACTCTCCTGACAGTTCTTGCCAAGTGGCTAGAACATCTCTATCTCAACCATGTTCTCATTTTTTACTAGTACCTGCATTCATTCACACTCAATCTTGATGTCAATAGGCTAGTGCCTCAAAAACATATCTGAAATAAAACATTATAATCATCTCAATAATATTTAATATTTAAATCTATTTTTCAATTTACGAAAATATAATTACATAATAATTACCTTCAGACACATGGAATTTACTCAAAGTTAAAAAAAATCATAGTAAATGTTTATTAATCTAAAATAATTTATGTAGTCCATAAAAATGATACATGACACATGGGAAGAAATGGAACAAGTTTTACTAGATCGATGAGATATAAAATAAATAGAGATTGAAGAGGAAGATAATGAAAATGCTAATGAGGAAGATAATTCATATGAATAAAAAGAAAAAGAATAGGAACATAATTATGATGATGTGGAGGCTATATATGATGTATAAGGAGAGGTGGAAGATCATGATGATTAAGAAAATGAAATGGATGATAATGGGTCAAGAAGTTTACCTCCAAAGAGAGATGCTTCCATATTTTAGTTTCATGGTTACATTTACAAGAATAATTTCATTATGTCCATAAACCTTATTAGCAAGTATAAACTCATCAATATTGATGTTTCTCAAAATCTACATGTTCAAACAAAGAATATCAAGGAGGCTCAAGTAGATGTTAAGAATATTCATGATTTCGAAGAGTTGAAGCTCACTATGGAATAATATGTTTTTCATTTAGATTTTGTGTTTTATATATGGATGGTGTAGATATAGTTCTTGGGTATCCTTATTTAGATACTTTGACAACAATCAATATTAATGTGAAAAATAATTTTATGAACATTTGGTAGAAGAGAAAGAAGGTCACTTTGCAAGATATAAAACTTAGGGAAAAATAAGGACATGTCAATGTGGAGAGAGGGGATGAATTTTATGGTGATAAGATCATAAGGGATATTCAAATGAAAAAATATATGAATATAGAATACAAATAAAGTATATCACTTCATCTACTCAAGAGACACATGCACTACCAAGGGAAAATGCAGGTTTAGTAGAAAAGGTTAATAATGTCAAAGTATTAAAAAATATTGATGCATATAGACACCACATAATCATGAGAGGTAAAAATCAAGGAATCATGTCAGACAGTGTCATATCATCTTCATTATTACTACACGATAAATTGATGGAACAATCAGTTTAGAAATGCATAGAATCCAAAGAATAATTATTATTATCATGTTCAAAATTAGAATAGCACAACAGACTATGAAACATGGAATCAGTGGGAAAATCACATGACTATGCATGGAATCCATAAAATAACTACTATGATCATGTATGGAATTAAAATAGTGTATAATAATATGGAACATGGAATTAAGGATAAATCCTTATGTATGGACACAAAAGATGTATAGTTATGATCATGAATAGAATTAAAGTATCAAAATGGAATTTAGAAACAATGTTTGATGGCTATCACCTACCAATATCTTATATGGGTGGTTGGATGATTGATCATGGAGAGAAATAATTTTAAGCAAACTCATTATTTGGTTTCTTCTTATGTTTTTTGGATGAAACATGTCAAGGAGGGAAGGAATGTTACGTACCTAGGGATATGATATATTAATATATATGGTTTGATGTATATTTCAACATCTGGTAGTTATTTGTATGGGTCTAATATATTATGATAAATGAGTAACTTGTGAAATTATTACATTGGGTAATGGTCAGCCTACATGGGGATTATGAGGTTATCCATCTATTATTAGTTATATAGAGGTTTATATAAAGGAGATGAATAACATTGTAAAAGATATCAATAAAGTAAATGTTAATTAGTCTATTGTTAGATGGATATTAGAGGTTTTACCCTTAAAGTGGCATTGTGGAGATATTCCTTCCTAAAGGAATATTGTATAGTGTTTCCTGCCATAAGGGTATTATTTTATTTCAACATAAATTAAATATTCAAGCACCTTGGCCCACCAATATTTATTATGTTATGTTGATCTACATTATATTATGTATATTTTTAATTATCATAAGTGTGGATCATAATATTACCTTAGTGTTTACAACATACTTTTCCTTTGGGATAAATCTCCAATTGTGTAATATATTCCATATAAAATCCTACAATTATGTAAAAGTAGTTAATGTCCATATATGAAATTGAAAATTGAAATATAACTTGAATTTGAAATTTTTTACAGAACAAGGAAGGAGTACACCTTTATGTGTGAAACTAATGTTTCTCTTATAACATTACTTGAATATGATGTTTCCTTGAAGCATTGATAAATTTATGTTTCCCATGAATCAATTGGAGATATTGGTTATTTTGTTGAACCATGGTGAATTGAGGGTGATCAAACCCTAATTTGAAGTGAGCATGTCTATAAAATAGAACCATTGAGGTACATATAAAACTCAATTTATATTTTTTGTCTTTGTAAACCTAAGATAGAAATAGGTTGGAATCCATAATGGATTTTCAAGTTATAATATTAAAGGGTTATAAATCTCCAAGTAATGCACTATGCACTTTAGCTAAATCAACCACTATAGATGGCATATAGTATTAATTATCACTTTGTTCCTTCATTCCTAAATTCATGATCAAAATAGGATAAATATAATTCATGCTCCAACCTTAGCCATGGATATAAAGTAGCAATGAAATTATGGCATGAATTTATATCATGCCCCTTCAACTTGAAATAGTGGTTTGAAATTGTAAAATATCATAGAATAAGGGAATAGTGTCCTTGTGCTTATCATGACTTTGTACTTACCAAAAAATATATTTTCATGAATTAGTCCAATTCCCCCTGAATTTTAGAAATAATATAGTGTTCATGAATTTATTTTATTCCCTCATGTGATAAATGTAAAAAATATGATTGTATATAGATATAAATTTTGTAATTTTTGTTTGAATATTATCCACATATGTACCCAAAATGTATGTTCATGTAATTTTAATGCATATTCATGGAATATTCCACAATAATATATAATAACAACTAGATTTTAGACCATTTTCAATTCTATAAAATTTTATTTTGTGCCATAAACTAATTTATTCTCATAGAGGCTTAACTCTATATGAATATCCCACTAAAATGCCCACTTTTTGAGGTGATAAATTCACTCATCTCAAAATAATATTTAATTCTATAACACATATCAAATATAATCATTGAATATCATAGCATATGTGAAAACATATTTCATCATGATGAGATATGTGTCATGCAAAGAATGTATGTAACATTTTAGGTAGGACCTAAAGAGTCAAATTGAGATAAATGCATCAATGAAGCTCAATGTAATAGTTGTAATGTAAACATCATATGTAATATTATTTCATGATATAAATCATGGAACTCATCAAACTTAACAATATCAATAAGCAAATAAACATAATAATTGTAATATGTATGCAATAAAAAATACATCATGTCTATAAATTAATCCTACCATACACTTTAGACTGGGGACACATTTGTTAAGTGGTAACATGACCAATATTGGGATCTGCTAGACCCAATTAGGGGATCTCTTATCACAATACATAGTGATAGGGAGGATCCCAAAGCCTTCAATCAAGAAAAATCATGTAATAACCCTAAGGGAGTCATGTGTTTTGATATCTCACTAAAATAATAACAAGTAAATTAAATCTTGTTAAGCATGAGATATATTGAGAGGGGGGGTGAATAAGTATATATATCTTATAAAACTTTCCCTTAATCAAACATTCAAGATATGCAATAAAACTCAAATAATAAACATCACACAAGAAAGAGAGAGAGACCAAATATAACATGGAAACCCAATGTGGGAAAAACCACGGAGAACAATCTCAAGTATATTAGTGAGAAAAAACCCACAAGAGCACCATACCCCTTTGCCAAGTAATAACCTTAGCTACAATTTGTGAGCACCACCCCACAGGAGCTTTAAACCCCTTTGCCGAGCACCAACCCAGCTATCATTCATGAGCACCAACCCACATGAGCATCATCCACTTTATGTAAACCACACACCTATCTCTCAATGTTGCTAAATCAAAAAATGATAGTTCAATACAACATCTCTTTCCTCTCTCTCACTTTTGCTCTTCTAATCTAGATAATACAATATCAAATTAACCTCACACTTCCACATTACAAATGGCTACTCAAGCCTTTATTTATAGCTTTCCAAATGACCTTTGGCCTTCCCCCTTTGTGACCTTTCATTCCTCATGGAAAATGGTGCCAATCTTGGATGACCCTTCATATCTAAGCATTTGAAAAGTTATGTGGTGACCCTTCATGACCAAAAATGTCTTTCCCACTTTTGTCCTTATCTTTGGTGACTTTTCGTATTCCTTTAAGTGTCCCTTCATGAGAAATTCGCCCTTTACTCTTGTGTCTTCACTTGGTGACTCTTGGTATTCCCCAAGATGACTCTTCATGGGAAAATGTGTCCCATCCTTCTTTTGTCTTTATCCCGTGACTCTTCGGCTTCTCCATAGGCCCTTATTTTGTCTCATATGCAACCAAAAATATATTTGTTAATATTAAATAAATATTAACTCATATTAGCCAAGATAAACAATATTAAATGCAATGGGGCCTTTATCATCAATAATACTAAACCTTTGACATCAATGACAATATTTCCAATAGTCTCCCCCTTTGTCATTGATGGCAACCTCAATCCTGAAATTGCCACATCCTGTCACCTACACATACTATCATCTAAAAGCATACAGTAACTCACTCTTACTATAGTAACCTGTACCTATTTCTTGTACCTATTTTCTGCACCTGTACCTGTACCTATTATTCTCCCCCTTTGACATCAATGGCAAAGGGCCTACCTAGAGCTAACACTTAGCTCCCCCTCACTTGATGCTGAACCTTAATGGCAAGAAGTAAGGGAAGTTACTCCTAACTTCTCTCACAGATACTCAAATGTGTCTTTTGGTAGTGCCTTTGTGAAAATATCTACAATCTACTCTGTAGTACTAATATATTCCAACTTAACCTATTGATCTGCAACCTACTCTCTCAAAAAGTGATATATAATGGGAATATGTTTTGTTTTTGAATGCATCACTATATTTTTTGAAATATTTATGGCACTTGTGTTATCACAAAAAATGGAAATAGGTTCATCATACTTTACCTTGATATCTTCCAAAGTTTGCTTCATCCAAAGCACTTGAGTACAACACAATACTACTGCAATATATTTTGCTTCAGCTATAGAAAGTGATACTGAGTTCTACTTCTTATTTAGCCATGATACTAAGCTATCACCAAGGAAGAAAGCTCCTCCACTTGTACTCTTTCTATCATCTAAGCACCCTACCCAATCTGAATTTGTACAAGCAACTAAAGTGAAATCTTTACCTGTGGGATACCATAATCAATAATCCAATGTCCCTTTGATATATCTAAATATTCTTTTCACCAATTGAACATGACTATATCTTGGAGATGACTAATATCTTGCAACCATACCTACTGCATGCATGATGTTTGGTCTCGATGCTATCAAATATAAAAGACTACCAATCATAGATCTATACAAATATTGATTTGTAACAGGTGAATCTTCATCCTTGCTCACCTTATTTCTTGTACACATAGGTGTGCCAATTGGTACACAATTCTCAAAACCAAATTTCTTCAATATTTCCTTAGCATATTTACTTTGAGATATAAAAATTCCTTTATTTGATTGAAATATTTGTAATCCTAAGAAAAATGATAATTCTCCAAGCATAGACATCTCAAATTCTTTTTGCATTCTATCAGAAAATTCTTTTGTCATCTTTTCAATATTTCCTCCAAAAATGATATCATCAACATAAACCACAACAATCAATTGATGCTCACCTTTTGTTTTGATGTAAAGATTACTATCAGCAAATCCTCTCTTGAATTCTTGATCTTGCAGGTACTTATCAAATCTTGCATACCAAGCTCTGGGAGCTTGTTTTAATCCATATAATGCTTTCTTCAATCTAGATACATGATTACTAATATTTGAGAAAATAAACCCCTTAGGTTGTTCAATGTAGACTTTTTCTTCAAGATTCCCATTTAGGAAGGCAGATTTGACATCCATCTAAAATACTTTGAAATTTTTAAATATTGCATATGCAAGAAACATTCTAATAGCCTCTAACCTTGCTACTAGTGCAAAAGTTTCTTAAAAATCTATTCCCTCAATCTGATCATATCCTTTACATACTAATCTTGCTTTATTTCTAGTTACTTCTCCATTTTCATTCAGCTTATTTCTATAAACCCATTTTGTTCCTATCACATTATGATCTTTTGGTTTAGGCACTAATTCCCAAGTATCATTCTTTTCTATCTAATCTAATACTTCATCCATAGTCTTAACCCAATGCTCATCATGTCTAGCTTTTGAAAAATTTCTAGGCTGAATTTTAGATAACAAAGAGAAATTAACTTGTTCAGATTCACTTACCATCATTCTTCTAGTGCGAATTCCTTCTTTTATATCCCCGATGTTGTCACTTTCATTATGATTTTTTTGAATATATTTGGATGGAGTCTTGGTGCCCTTTTTCTCCTTTTCCTCATCTTCATCTGATTCTTCAAAGCCTTCCTCTTCAATGATTTTAGGAATGTCTACTGGATCACTGATCTTTTGTGTTCCATCTTCTTCTATCTTGACACTTGCACTTTCAACAATTTTCTTGGTTATTTTGTTATAACATTTATAAGCTTTACTTTTGCAAGAATAACCAAGAAATATACCTTCATCTACTCTGGATTCAAACTTACCAAGTTTTTCATTGGTTCTCTTTATGAAGCATTTGCTACCAAAAACTCTGAAATAATCCATTGTTGCTGGTTTGTCTTTCCATAGCTCATAAGGAGTTTTGTCATTGTTAACTCTTAATAGAGCTCTATTATGAATATGCACTATTGTACCAACTACCTCTCTCCAATATTTATTTGCTATCTTGGATTCATTTAACATTGTCCTCACCATCTCTTGAACTATTCTATTTTTCTGTTCAACTACTCCATTTTGTTATGGAGTTCTTGATGCTGAATATTGTCTCTTTATTCCATGATCTTCACAAAACTCAATAAATTGATCTAACATGAATTCTCCTCCTTGATCTGATCTTAGACACTTAATCTTCAGATTAGTTTCATTCTCAACTAATGCTTTGAATGCTTTAAACTGTCTAAAAGCTTCTAATTTTTTCTTTAAAAACATTATCCAAGTCATACGTGAAAAATCATCAATAAGCAACATGAAATATTTATCACCTTGAGTACTTTGAGTCCCCATGGGTCCACATAGATTAGTGTGAACAAGCTCTAGCATCTGAGTGGTAGAGTACTCTTTTGTTTTAAACCACCTTCTAGCCTGCTTCCCATGCTGACAAGGTCCATAAAGGGTGTTAGATGGCTTTGTGATCGTTGGAAGATTCCTGACAGCTTGCTTTTTGCAAATTTTGACAAGATTGTCAAAATTTATGTGCCCCATTCTCCTATGCCATATCCAACTTTCTTCAATCTAACTTAAATAACATTTTTGACCTTTGATGTCTGATAGCATATATAAGTTATTACCTATTCTTTGAGCATCTATAATTAATACATCTAAATCTTTTCTTCTAATTTCACAACCTTCTACATAAAACTTTAGTGTGTGCTCCTGATCACACATTTGACTTACACTCAAAATATTATGCTTAAGACCTTCTACATATAAAACATTTTCAATTTTAGTTCTATCATTATCTAAACTTAGTGTACCTTTTCTGACAATTTTGGCAGTAGTATTGTCCCCAAATTTCACTGTGCCACCATTGATCTTTTTTAGGGTTATGAACTTGCTCTTGTCTCCTATCATGTGCCTCAAACATCCACTATCAATAAACCATGGCTTTTCTTCATTTCTTGCATGTAGAGCTATTTGGACCAACATAGAACCTTCAGATTGTTTCTTCTGCCATGTCTGAACCTTTTTCTTGATGAATGGAGCCCTAAAACTCTGGTCCTTCTTGACTGACTCAAACATGCTTCTATAATACTGAGCTATGTGTCCAAAGTTGTTACACTTGTAACAAATTATGGTCTCTTCATCAAAGCTTGATAGAGGAGCAAAGGAGTTATAGCTTCTACTTGACTCTACATGACCTCCTTTTCCTTATTTTTGAGATTGTTAGCTCTTTTTCTACATTCTAATTTCTTATGACCATATCCATTACAATAAAAATAGTAACCATAAAAATAGGACCTGCTTGTGAATCTCTAACTTGATTGCCATTTATATCTTTGTTCCTTCTAGCCTTCTTTGTCCTCTGTATTATCCATTGCTTCCCTTCTTGTTTTTTTATTTGTAAGAGCTTCAACATAGCTCTTCTTCTTTTCAAAACTGATACCTATCTTATCTGATATTACCTTTGGGCTTTCTAATATCTTATTCAACATATTAGTGCTATTCTCAAATTTTGAATCATTGACTATTTTAATATTGACTACTTTCTCAATCTCTTCTTTTAAAGAGGCAATTTTAGTAACATACATTTCACATTCTTTTCTTGATATTTCCAACTGTGCCATCAGATCTTCAATTATCTCCTTTGACTCCTTGTCATTTTTCTCGATTTGATTCTTTAATCTTGTATTTTTATTTTCAACAATTTTCAACTCTTCTAAGGCACACATGAGTTCTCCTTCCATATTCACTTTTGCTTCATCCTCTTCTTCTTCTTGATCAAGTATTCTTTTGCTTGCAGAGGCACCTTTATGTATGGCCATCTTGTGCTTTCCTGATCTACCTTAAAGCTATAAAACTTTTCAAAAAAGGAACTTGCTTTGATACCAATTATTAAGCATGAGATATACTGAGAGGGGGGATAAATCAATATATATATCTTATAAAACTTTTCCTTAATCAAACATTCAAGATATGCAATAAAACTCAAATAATAAACATCACACAAGAAAGAGAGAGACACTAGATATAACGTGGAAACCCAATGTGGGAAAAACCATGGAGAACAATCTCAAGTATATTAGTGAGAACAAACCCACAAGAGCACCATACCCCTTTTCCAAGTAACAACCTCAACTACAATTCATGAGCACCACCCCACAGGAGCTTTAAACCCCTTTGCCAAGCACCAACCTAGCTGTCATTCGTGAGCACCAACCCACATGAGCATCATCCACTTTGTGTAAACCACACACCTATCTCTCAATGTTTCTAAATCAACAAATGATAGTTCAATACAACATCTCTTTCCTCTCTCTCACTTTTTCTCTTCTAAGCTAGATAATACAATATCAAATTAACCTCTCACACTTCCACATTACAAATGGCTACTCAATCCTTTATTTATAGCTTTCCAAATGACCTTTGGCCTTCCCACTTTGTGACCTTTCATTCTTCATGGAAAATGGTGCCAATCTTGGATGACCCTTCATATCTAAGCATTTGAAAAGTCATGTGGTGACCCTTCATGACCAAAAACGTTTTTCCCACTTTTGTCCTTATCTTTGGTGACTTTTCATATTCCTTTAAGTGTCCCTTCATGAGAAATTCGCCCTTTACTCTTTTGTCTTCACTTGGTGACTCTTAATATTCTCCAAGATGACTCTTCATGGGAAAATGTGTCCCATCCTTCTTTTGTCTTTATCCCGTGACTCTTCGGCTTCTCCATAGGCCCCTATTTTGTCTCATATGCAACCAAAAATATATTTATTAATATTAAATAAATATTAACTCATATTAGCTAAGATAAACAATATTAAATGCAATGGGGCCTTTATCATCAATAATACTAAACCTTTGACATCAATGACAATATTTCCAACAAATATAATCAAGTTCTCACCAAAACTTGTGGCACAAAGTGGAGTTTAAAAATGATAAAAGTAAACATGTGTAATAGATATATACTCATGTCAATGTATATGGAATACTAATGCACAGAAAAAAATTAAAAATGCATATTTATCTACTCTTACAAAGGAGAAATAAAGTTAGGAATAGTTACCTTTTGAAGACGAACCCACTGAGCCTCAATCTCTCCCTTGGCCAAGGTGCTTCACAAGAGGTTGTTGTAGTATGTAAGGATGACAAGGATAAATCAGCTATAGGCTACATAACCTATCACTGTATCCAAAAGACTTATCCACAAGACAAGATTCATACCTCCAAATAAAGTATGAAACCATAAGTTTGCTCCTCAATTAGAATGGTGGATAAGAAAATGTGCAATAGCTTTTACTTCTTTTTTCCCTCTAAATAATGGGAAAATGAACTTGTATATATAGGTGAATTTCACCCTAAGCCCTTTTCAAAATATTAACTAATAGGGTCAACCCAATTGACCTAGCACAATTTTGGATAATAATTCACTAGGTCATGAGCTAGGTCAGATAAAGGCCAAAAAGTTTGTAAGTGAAAATCACCCAAAACTGTATAGGGTCGACCTAGTTGACCTAGTATAGTCGAATGACAAAAGAGGATGAAGGTGAGGAAAAGGAGGATAAAATGTATAAAATGATTGGAAAGGGTACAAAAGATAAGAACAATCTTAGGAATAATATTTTAAAGAGACAAGTGTGTAGATAACAAGTGGCAAAAGGGACAACAATCCTACAAAGCACCAATGATCTCCCTGCCCCTTTCCTACTATACCCCTTAAGGTGTGCACTTAGAGAGATTAAGACTCAATGGTTTCCTATAAGATACTTATTTTCAATAATTGATAAAATTTTGAAAATATTATGTGTATATATATGCCCCACTCAAAGCTCATCACATGTCACGTGAGTGCAACACATGATGGTACTTCAGGAATAGAAAATGATAACACATAGTGTTGCTGATAATTAAAATTTAGTAATTAACAAATAAGATAAATGAAAGGATAAAATTTTAAAATGCATACCTTTACTTAACTTAGTGTTGTATTTAAATAAGTAGATTATAAGAGAAGTGAAGGTGTCTAATGTGAAGAACATTAGGCAAACCTGTAGAAGTTAGTGCAAAAAATAGCCAAATATCAAAAGTTTTAGAATATATGCATATAGTAGTGAAAAATATTATCTACATCATCATGATTCTAGAATATTTTATGGTTCAAAAAATGTATTAGTATAAATAAAGATAGATGTAAAACAAGGAATCTGACTGAAAAGATTTGAAAGATATAGATTTTTGAAAAGTAAGTTTAAATAAGGTCAAAGAGAATTCATTTGTTATTTTTGACTTGTGAAGGAGAGAAAAAGATATATAAAATACTAAATGATATAGGATGGGAAGGAGACAATAGGTTATATGAGAGGGACCCCTAGCAATGGGAGTAGGTGTACTATAGGTAGGTAACTAAGAATCTCAATCTAGTTTTTGAAAATTTTATTGATTTTAAGTGTATTTTAGAAATTTGTAATTTAAATCATTTATAAACATTAGAATGAACCTAAAATATATGATAGGCGTAGGAAAAACCATTTAGGAAAATGGGTTTGAAGGGTTTGGAAAAATAACTATTAGAAGGCATTTATTTCACATAATGTAAGGGGTCAACAAGTAAAAATAACTAAGTCAACCCAGTCAACTTAGTAAGCTAAAAATTGGAAAAATACACACTACCAACCTAATAAGTATGTGATGACCTAGTTTGTTTTCCATAATACCAACCTAATACATTATTGTTGACCTAGTATAAAAAAGTCACTATGATAACTTAGCACTAAGAGGGGAAAGATAGAAGGGTTGACTTAGTTTGTGAAGTCAATTGAGTCAAAATAGGGAAATTTTGGTCAAATAAGTGTTTGGCCAAGGGACCAAAATAGTACATAAATGTGTGAAAAAGGAAAAAGGAGTATTAGAAAGGCCCAGAAAGGTTGATTGAGGGTTTGAAGGACTAAGTAAGCTAAAAATAAGTTTAATTTATTTTAAATGAATAAATTAAAGTAATTAGGCTTATTTTTGAAAAAATGTGAAAATAATGTATTTTAATTATAAATGACATGGAGAATCTAATACATATTTTATTATTTTATGATTGTCAGGATGGCCTAATTTTGGTGGTTAGTGGCATATGATGGCTCCTAGACTTATTGGAATGCTTATCTATAGAGGATAGAGATAGATTGATCTCATTAGGCCTAAGAGGCATAGTAGACATGTGTAGGATACCAGTTAGTTTAGATTTGTTAGTCATGTTCCTAGGAACCTAGGAATGATTGACTAATATGTTTAGGTTAGAGGTGGAGGGGGATATCATAGAGGTGGGTATCACCTTGGAGGATGTGCATGCCATCCTAGGATTACCCATAGTAGGTACACCTGTGGTCATGAAAGTACTAGATAGTGATGAGGAAATGAGAGTCCTATCTATATGGGTAACAGGCTTAGAGATGATACACCCTAGATTGAGAGTGATCATGTTAGATGTATATACATCATAGATTTTAGATATATAAAAGGCTATGATAGGACTTGTGATAGCATGAGTGTTATGTCACAAGTCAAATGATAAGGTACCACTATTTGTGATAGCCTTGAGCCAGATGATATTAGAGTAAAGGGTGTTATATGACTTGGGATGTGTCATCTTGGTATAGATTATGCATAATATTATGGATTATTTTCTAGAGGGAAAAATTTAATGAGACTTATTATATTTTTTAATATCATGGATATATAAGAGGTTCCCAATGTATCGACCAGCTAAGTTATCCCAAGTGATTGATGATAGGTTACCTCAAGTTCAAAGATGGAGATAGGACCATGTAACATGAGTCATGCCCCACATTATAAAATTATAGATGATGATATGAGTGGATATTATATGGCATCTATATGGGCACATCATTATGATATGGCCTAGTTGGGAGACAATGACACCAACTTTTTCATGGATAGGGTGACACGACACTATACCTGGTAGACAAAACCATATCTAGTGGCACATATCCTAGGGTAGATGGGATTACCTCACCCAATGGTGTCGATAGTGGTTCCCATGTTTGGGTTCTATCATGTGAGAGATTCATGTGGGAGAAAAGGACTAGGGCTACTAGTTGTTAGGTCAGCACTTAGGCTAAGATGTAAGAGATCATGGATAGGTTAGGCATAATGGATAGTAGAGTGAGAGGAGATGGATGTAGAGGTAAGAGTACCAGAGGAACCACCACTAGCTATACAATAGGATTAATGACCACCATAAACATAGCATCAATGGAGATAGTAGGATCAAGAGAGAGTAGAGACATTAGACATCTTAGATGACCCATTAGATGGGCTAGGTCAGAGCTAGGCTATAGAGAGACCACTCAAGTGTATCCTAAGATGAGTATGAGTGGTGAATTTAGGATTTGCTTTTAGGTGGTAGCCTATAGATGAGTTTCTTGGAAGATGCACTGATGGGGAGGTCATGCTTAGTGGGTATGTAGATGATGAGACAGTAGTGGCTGACACATAGATAGGTAAAAAATAGATGGTTTAATTTTGAGTAAGTTATTTGAGATAGATTATAGATATATATATATATATAGATATATCAATGATATAATATCTATATATTTTTGTTTTTACAAGTTTTTTAGAGGATGAGGAGACCAGATGGGGGGTCTTTAGTGAGGGAATCATTCCATGATATCCTATATGAGGCACTAACATTGTATGACCCCACTATACTAGAAGATCCTAGGGTACCATCTTTATTAGATTAGGTGAGCTAGTTTAGATTATTTGGAGAGGCCATGAGGTAGTTGGAATCATAAAAATATGGGATGAAACCACCATCAGAGGTGAGTATAGGAGAGGCACAGGCATGATAAGCCCTAACTAAGGAGAGAGTTTTACATCTAACTACCATGACATAGATGGGATAGGTATAGGCCTAAGAGAGAGTGACAAATTTAATGACCCTATCCCATAGACATAGGTATAAAATTAGGAGAGAATGACACATCTAGTGACCTTGGCCTAGTTGGCACAGGTGGAGGCTCAAGTGGCTCATCTATAGGGGTAGGTATTATGTAGAGGTATTAAGCAATTAATAATATATTCTTGAGTCTGATTAACATTAATTATCAACCCAAGCTGTTTATAATTTTAAAGGACATCAAGACTATATATTCATTATTGATTCATAGATTAACTTGCTTTACTAGTTATAGTATAATGAACTTATGTTGAATTTACCAGGTAGTTTTACTATGAAACTATTATAAATATATATATATATATATACATATATATATATATACACACACACTTCACACTTATCAATAACACATGCATCACACTTTATATAATGAAAATAATAATGAAATCAACTTAGAACACACTTAAACTAAATAGGGTTACGGATCCTCACTATAACTCCTTCTGAGGGGGCCCTTCCTCATTCAAAACTGAGTTCCAATCCTTCTCTGATAGATTTCAAAAGCTTCTTATAGAATTAACCTTATCATTACTTAGATCTATATCATTTAAATATTGCTACAAAAGATTACACTATTCATAATGTAATGACTTCTACAATTATACTATTCTATTATAATCTATCCAACTCCTAATCTAATCTAGGTTCTACCATTAAATATAGAAGGTAGTTTATTATCTTTAACCAAAAACACTAAACTAGGGAAATTAAAAATACTTTAGTAACTACCCCAGCCAACCTTTAAGTGGTTAGTAATTTAAGTTACTTGTTTTAGGCATGACTGGGTTAAGGACAATATATACTACTTTTCTATTTTACTTCTTTTTGTCTCCTTTCTATTGTCCTTTTTTTCTCATCTTTAGCAGCACGTCCAAGATTATTTGCATGTGGTGAGTTTGTAAAATAGTTATGGAGGATCATCTTCAATCATCCACTTGGTTTCTAAGATAGTTGTATGTGCTCTTAAGATTTAATCACAATAATAGTTATATTCTACATAGTGGTTGTGGGTTAGCTATAGGTGAAATCCTATAGTTACAAAAATATGTAATATCCTATGTAAGATTGATCATTATAGATCCTATCATATCTAAATTTAAGCCATCTTTATTCTAAATATATAACATACACCCTAGAAGGTGATGTGCACTTTATTAATAATTTAGTGGTTTCATGCATTTTAGTATTCTTTTTTTTTCAAATAATTGATCCTAGTTTTAGCCATTTCTAATCTTTATTTTAAGTCATCTTGCTACTCTCTTGTTTCAACATATACCTTAAATATTTTTACCAACTCCTTGTGGTAAGTTTCATCATCACCAAATTTTTCTTTAAGAAAAATTAGGATGTCATCAGTTTCTACTGGCATGGTAGCTAAAAATCCACATGAATTACTTCTACTATAGGTGTTTTTGTAGTGGGCAATGGAGGAGAAAATCTATTGTAAAAAGGTACCAAAGATAGAGCATTATCTTTTATAGGTGCCTTTAAGGGTACACTAATGCTATATATGGGCAAGGTAGATGAAGTTGTTGTGCGTTCCTCTAATAACCTTTCTCTTTCCATAGATGCTTTTATAAATTTTGTTCCCCCAAGATTGTTTCCAGGCCTCTCTTACCTTTCAACTCTATTATATTTTTCATCAACCTATATATTTCTTTCATAGCTTATTTCAAGGTTTGTAACTCCTAGTCATGAGGAACTATCTTTTATTCAACTTCTTCCATAGTATTTTCTTTGATCAATTCTTCTTCTATAGGCTGATATATCATTCTCATCTCTTCTTCTGTGTACCCAATGTTTCTAAGGAGATCCATGTCTTCCTTAGTGAATCTGGGTGGCTTAGGTGACTGTACTTTTTTTCCTTGGCAAATTCCAATTTAGTAAACCATTCTAAAATCTTGAACCCATCAGAGGTCTTTTGAATCCTAGGATCTTTCTTTTTCTTTTCATCCTTACTAATGTATATGGGTGAGGAGGCTAGGATTGTCTTTTATTTCTTAATTCTCTGATATCTCCTAAGAGGAGGTTTCCTTATTTTTAATACAGATTGTTTCTTTTCTTTAGTTTTCTTCTTATTTTTAAGAGGGGTAGCTCTTAGAACATATTACTCCTAAGTATTAGTTGATGGAAGAACTTCCTCTTCCCCTAAAGGATCCAAGGTGGAAGAATCAATACTTGGTGAGGAGATAGTTGGAATAGTGGGAGAATGAATATTATACCTTGTTTGTGTGGGTGAATTTTCCTCCTCTATGTTAGAAGGAGGTAGGACTAGTTTCCTTCTCTTTCTTCTACATGTAGCAATTTCAAATGAACCTTCAGTGGCTATGGGTTATCTAATAGCACTAGTTCTCACAGTACCTTCTTGTGCAGTCTGTTAGGCCTACTCTTCAAGAGATTCCTCATTATTTCCCTCTTCTTTCTAAGGTTCACCATTCCCTAGGGTTATAAATTGTTCCCAGCTAAGATCAAGTCTAACATTGTTTATTCCATGTTTAGTTATCAACCACATCCGGAAATGATGAGATAGGGCTTTCTCAATCCTCTTTCGGTATTCTTTGGACATCTTTTTTAGAATGTTTCATAGGTGATTTGGAACATTAACAATTCTATCATGCCTTAAGTGGCTCAATAATGTAAATTATAGAGCATAAATTAGAGAGTACCTTCTTTCATAGGTCATATATCTAATTATATATGAGGCTACCTCCCTCTAGGCTATAGGTAGGCTAAGTCTCTCCACACCACCTTTCTTTAGTACTAGTCTTTCATCTCCCTGATAGAACTATTGTCTGACTTCTTGACCATTGGGTTTGTTTTGCCAATTTTATCCTATACTTGGCAACCCAATTGCCTAGCTTATTAGTTCTTTAATGACTAAAAATGTAATGTCATATATAGTATCTTACTATTTTATAAAGGACCTTAAAAATTCCTTAGCAAGGGGTTCTGAGAAATACTACAATTTCTTGAAATAAATGGTATGTCCAACTCTGTTGAAGATATCCTAGCTAGTTGGGTCTCCTTGAAGTTGCTTGTGATATGTGGGTTCCCATCTCACAACTGACCCTCCCATTCTAGATAGGTTTAGCTTTCTAATGACCATTTCAATCAATAATTATCAACACACTTAGTTTGGATTCTAGATTTCTACCTATAGCAAAGCAATTTTTTTTCAATAATGGTGGTTTTATGGTTGTAGGTAATGTCATGCTTAGGCTTTTTTGAATGGATTGTACTTGCAAGTGAAAACAATAAAAGTGATTATTTTCCCTATTGATTGTATGGTGTCATCATGGCATTCAATCTGCATGTATAGACTATCCTAGAGTGTGTGGGTTTGATTGCTCACAGCATTCTCCCCCTCCCACATGAGAGGTCACTTGTCCCCATGTGACATGGAATGAGTAAGACTAAAAGAGAGGATAGGTCATGATGAGGGTATGAGTGTGAGTGGATACAAGACATAATAAATGACTTGTTAATGATTAAATATGATTTTCAATATAATACATGATATATTAAGAATAAAAAAATGCTTTTTTATGACCAAAATATATGACATACCTTTTTAATGGTTTGTCTGAGGTTACATAGAGGATTTGCATGTAAGTGTTTGTAAGCGAGTGGTTTCTGAAATGCAATGATTTCCTAATAATTATAACTTGACTAAAGTGGGTCCATCAAGAAATCATGAGATCAGAAGATGTTAGCCTTCTATGATGCCCTCATCAACCTTCATGTAATCATGATAGCCTATATGGAATTGGAGAAGGGGTCTTGTAGTTGGATTAGATAGTATTGTCTTCCTACCACAAGGTGGTTATTGTGGATCTTTATGTTATCTAAGTCAGGTATTGTATGAACATGGAAGAGGGTAGCTAAGGGTGTTATTTCTATGTGATCTTCCTCTACATGAGTCTATTGATGATTTGTCTCTTTGTTGTGTTACTCCCTTTGGATTCTATGCCTAGTGAATATTTCTTTTAGCAATTGACAAGTTTTTCGAACTTGGGACCTGTGCTCCTAAAAATATTATATCTCACTATGTGACAAAGTGAAATCATATCCATGAAATGACCAAAAGTTTAAAGTGGTTTATGTGTGTCCCTATAGCCATAAATATTAGTTTGAAACACTTCAAATGGAGATTGTAAGTATATGCCTATATTGTGGCTCTTACCTTGTTATTTAGGGGTATGCTTGAGCAATGTTTTAACTTTTTTGCTTTAATCCTCCTTCACTCCTCTATATTGTTTTGTGTCTTCTATGAATTACTCAAAAGCCCATAGCCAAGGCCATAGCTTTGATTTTATGAATAACTAACCTACATGCACTTAGAAAGGCATTAGGATATACCTATAAAAACCATAGGTGATTTTTGAAGTAACTACAAAGTTATTCTCAACTATGGGGAAGGTGTCTATAGTAGCTAGAGAATATCTCATAGCAATTGAAGGAATACCTTCTTTTAAAAAGGTGCTTGTATCAATGGTAAGGGAGGTGCCTACAGTAGCTATAGAATAGCCCAGGGCAACTAGAGGAAGATGAATAGTTTTGCTTAGAATGATTGTTTATTTTCCATTTTGATTTTTATCCCTAAATATCAAACAACCTAGTTTTATATTTAGGCCCATTTTTTAGTTCTAGGTATCCAAAAAGCTAGTTTTCTATCTAGAAACTGCCAACAACACCCAAAAAGAATTTTCATTATTGGTTTTTTTACTCTAGTTGTTGCCTATAGTAGAATGTTTATTTTGGGTCCTTGCCAAGTCAGCTATGAGGGTGACTAGTCAAGGACAAAGTGAAGGTCTTAGTATTCATGCTAGAGGAGGGCTAGGATGTCCTCCTCTCCTTCTTCATCTATGTGTTGGCTAGTTCTCCCTTTATTTGGTGAGACATCATGCTAATCTAGTACATCATTGTATCCATTTTGTAATTATGTGTGTATTATTTGGTAAACTCCTGAGTGAGTGGTTTTTTGTAAAACTTTAGTTTATGGCTATTAACCAATAGATGAAATCTTATTGGATCAATAATTCGGAGTTACACTACTCCATTGTCATAAACATGCTCAATCTCAAATACCAAGCCATCTAGTCTAGAGTTTGTCCTTGTGATCCTTGTATTTTGAATCAAAAAGAAGGGCCCAATCTCCTATATGAAATTGTTTGGTCTTAATGTACCTATCATACCATCCAATCTACTACTAATGTACAAGTTCTATGTTTTACAATACCTATTATTTGTATTCATCTAAGGCATTTAGTTGCATAAGCCTATCTTTTTTGCTTCAGATATATCCATCAATGGTTCTAGTGTTGTCTGTAAGGTCTTATACTCAAATTCAATTGGCAAGATGGGTTTCTTCCCATAGATAAAATCATATGGGGCGAATCCTATAGTGGTTTTTCATGTAATTTTGTAAGCATAAATAGATTTAGTAAGTCTAGCCTCCCAATCCTTATGGGACATACTAATAGTCTTGGTTAAAATAGTTTCTAACTCCCTGTTAGTGACTTCTACCTATCCATTGGACTGTGGATGATATAGAGTTGATTTATTATGCCTAATCTCATATTATTAAACCAAAGTAGTAATTAAACTAACATTGAATTAGGGTCCTTTATCAGTGACTATTTCTCATGGCACACCATAACTTTTGAATATTTTTTCATAAAGGAAAGCTACCACCTTTTCAACCTTGGCATGTATAAGAGCCTTTACTTCCACCCATTTAGTGACATAGTACATACAAGGATGTACTCTTTGTTGTTAGATTTTGAATAAAATATTATTACAAAGTCTATGCCCCATTTTTTAAATGGTTCAAGCACCATTTAAGACTGTAAAAGTCATCTCATCTAAACATGTGGGTCTCCCCATATGCTAACATCTATCACAATGAGTAGTATACCTTATTACATCTTTATGGAGTGAAGGCTAATAATATTTTATATTAAATATTTTTACTACTGTAGGTTTGGCTTCAAAGTTCTCTCCATAGGGTTAATCATGGTAGGATTTGAGGATATATGGAACTTCATCTTCTCTGAGATATCTTTTGATGATGGATTTAGGTCTAGTATAGAAAATAAATCCAGATAGCCATGAATACCTACCACTTTTCTAAATCAAATATTTTTTTGTTTAGGAAGTGTTGTGGAAGTAACTCTATTATAACGTAGTTATCAATATCAACATACCAAGGTGTGGTAATGGTGAGGGAGAATAGGTGCTCATCTAAAAATGAGTCATCTACTATGGTATCTTCTTGAGGAGATTGTAATCATGATAAGAAGTCAGCCATAACATTGTCCTTACCAAGTTCATCTATAATAGTCAGATCAAATTCTTGTAATAATAGCAACCATCTTATCACTCTTCCTCAGATAGTTGGTTTATTCATAAGGTACCTCATGGTTGCATGGTCTGTATGAATAAAGACTTAATACCCTATGATGTAGTGATAGAACTCGATAGCATGGACTACTACCAAGAACTCTTTTTCAATGACGTGTAATTTAATTGTGTTACCTTTAGGTTCTTCCTTACAAAATATATATCATAATTGAGTGGTTCCTATTTTTGGCCCTCTTGGGGTAGTAACTGAATCGTCTATGTGAATATGTAAGGGAAGCTTCCAATGAAGACCACATAGAATAGGATTGGTGGTCAATAATTCCTTCAATTATTTGAAGGTTGTATCATAGGTAGGATTCCATATAAATTTAGCATCTTTAGTTAAGATAATGAACAATGGTGCTGCTAGTTTACTAAAATTATTGATAAATCTCTTGTAGTGACTATCATGTCCTAAAAAACTCCTAACATCTTTTTGTTTCTGAGGAACACATGGTTTTTTTATGATGCTGATTTTTGTAGGGTCAACATTAATTCTTTTAGCAGAACATGGTGGCCTAAGATAATGCCTTCTATCATAAGCATGTAGCATTTCTTGTGACTTAAATATAAATGGTGCTCTTGATAGTATTGTATCACTTTCTCTAGGTTCTTTAAGTACTCATCAATTTTTTTCCCATAAAGATTTATAAATATTCATTGGCCATATCTACAAAGATGCTCAAGATAGCCCTTTGAAATGTTGTAGGAGTGTTCATAGCATAAAAGGTGATACAACATAATCATAATTACCCTAGGTAAAAGTGAATATGGTCTTTTTCTAGTCCTTAGGATCAATTATAATCTAGTTGTAACCACTAAAGCCATCCATAAAGGCAAAATATTTCTTTCTTATTAGTATGTCCAACACCTGATCAATGAAGGGTAGAGAAAAGTGATTTTTTCTAGTTGATGTATTAAGTTTATTATAATCTATGCATACATGTTATTCTCTATTTTCTTTGGTACAATTACTACTGGTAAAACCTATTCACTATCTAAGATGAGATATATAAATCCAATGGGCAAGATTTTCTACAATTCCATTTTGACTATTTCTCTAAGAGTTGGATTCATCCTACGCTATGGTTATCTAATTAGTTTACACTCTTCTTTGATATAGATATGATGTGTTCATGTTTCTAGGTTGATTCTTTGTATATCCTCATAATCCCATACAAAAGTATGTTGGTTTACATGCAACATGCTAACAAGCCACTTTTCCTCATTTGACTCCAACTTGTTATTAATAAGTAGTGTTTTTCCTAGAGAGATTTCAATTTGTCATGAGAGTCATTTCATCATTTATATATTTTTAATGGATTTGCTTTAGCTACATCTATGAGGTAACAACTGGTAGAGTATTTCTTCTAATGTATCAAAATTATCTTCTTCCGAGAGGCTATAAAATGGGCACTCAACACATTACAGGTGGTTGAGATCTATAAAATGAGTCTAGTAATTACTCTAGAGAAAATTGGAGAGAATTATATCTTCCTCCTGATCAACCAAGGTGCATGCATGGTCTATAGTGAATACAAGAATCAAGGGAGGCTAGTCTGCCTCATCTTCTTTAACCCATAATGTATGCTCTAGTGCCAAGGCTGGTTGTGCTAGAGGGTAGAGGACCAACTTCTTAGTGTGGTTTCCATTGGATATCAACATGTTATCTAATATGTAACTAATGAAGGCATCAACTATGATAATCCAAGGTCATCCTACGATAAGAGGGTATCCACCTAAATTAGACTTTGGTTGTAGGATAATAAAATTTGTAGGATACTCCCAAGAATCTACAATAATGATAAGATCTTCAATGACTCCTTCTGGTCTAACTATAGACCTGTCATCCATTTATGGCATTTTAGATATGGCATGAATATTATTCAACTATATTTTTTTCATGGTTTTAGTTATCATTACATTTATAAAAACCCCTAGGTCTATCAATGTATTAGACAATTATTAGTCATAGATTTGGACTGTTACTATTGGGTATCCTAGATCTAAATATTTTTGTGATAGGGTGTTCCTAGCATAAGGTTTGCCAGTTGGTCAATCACATGCACTATATTAGGATCATTCTTCTTCCTTCTAGGTTTACGTAGACATGAGTCTTTAACAACTTTAGAATATATGGGCACATCCTTTATGGCCTATAAGAGAGGAATTTTAACATAGAGATTCTTGATCTGTCTTATGAAATCAAATTTAGGCTCAATTTCATGGTGTTAAAGGCTAAGACATTCTAGAAATAGAGGGGTTGTTTCATCAATAGCTTTATTTACTAGTTCAAAAAGTTTCTGTGGTGGTGACGCTGGGTTACCATGATCTTCTATAATTTCTTGATATAACTCTATTATTATGAATAGGGATAGGGCTAGTAGAACTTTCCCTAAACGTAGGTGAACTTTATTGATATTCAATGTATATGCTAGGTACTGGATAGGTTCAATACTAAATGTTGGTTAAACTAGCTTATTTTCAAGATTTTTCATAGGTTAGGTAGAGGGATAATTAGGCCTGGGTACAACTTGTGTATTGGGCATAAGAACAAGAGGTTATTGTTGATCTTGTGAAAGGAATCCTCCTTGATGGTTTCCCTAGGGCTAATTAGGTCTCCAGGGCTGCTACCACTAGTTTGTGAAGGGTGGTCATTGGGGTGGTTTCTAAGCTTGTATCCAAGGTGGGGATATTTTTTTTTTAGGCTATTAGGAGGTGGTGGGGTAGCTTGTCTAAGGTGGATACCATCTAGAATTATGAGGTGGAACATTCATCCATAGACTTATCCAATTGGGAGTGGTATTTGAAAATTATGAATTAAAGGAGGTAGAATTTGTAAAAGGTGGATTTTATCCCATACTTAGATAAGATATTTGTTGAACCCATGGCTTTCTTTATGAAACATAGAAAACTTGGTCCCTATCTCCTCTTATAGTGTGTAGCTCTACTATTTTTGGTTCTTTAGATGTGTTTTTAGTTACTTTAGCTCAATCCTCATGACACCTATAATTTTTTTTCTTCTTCTTACAATCTGGACAGTAGATGGTCGAGGCTTAATTTAAGGCTACCTACTTTTTCCTTGAATGTAGGCTATCTAGTTGGGTGTCCAAGTGACTAATGATATCATGTTTCATGTCTTATAATAAGTTACTAACTTCATATATTGATAGGATACTTATAGCTACCAATACAAGCTTGTTGCTCCTAACTTTGTTTATGGTAGACCTAGAATAATTTTTTCTTACATCCTTGATGTCTATGAATGGAAGATGAGAGATATCTCCCCCACTCATTAGGTCTAAAGCTTCTAGACAATCTTCTCTGACTCCTTTCAGGAAGATGAGTTTTAAAGGCTCTTCTCCTAGTATACTTTATTTGAATTTTTATGCACTAAACATGAACCATTCAACATAATCTTCCAAAGATTTATCCCCTTCTTCAAGCATCTTGAATATGTCATCTCTTCTATAATTTATTCCTCATCCATATTCCTGATACTTAGCTAGAAATTTCTTTTTCATGTCCTCCCAAGTGTGGATGAATTACTACCTAGTCCCATGAACTAATGAAGTGCTAAGTATTTGAGGGTGGTAGGAAAAAGTTTCTATTTTTTTGCATCCTACCTGTACTCATATCTTCTATATAGGATATCAAATTCAAATAAAAATGTGTCTATGGCTTCTAATAAAGTACCTCTAAAATTGGGCAAGGCTAAGGGCAAGATATTTTTCATTTGTGTTACACATATTACATCTGGAATAGGAAATTCAAAATCAATTGTTTTTGGAGTCATGTTGTCATCCATAAAGTCTTCTTATTCATTCATGATGGACTTTCTTATGATATGGATACCAAAGGTACTCAGGATCACATCTTCAAATTTTGTATCAATCCCTTCATCAATATGATAGTTAACATTTATCTATTGATTTACAATATTTTTATCAGATGAGAAATATGAAGATTTTCTTGAGATTTCTTTGATTTTTTCAAGAAAGCCTTGTTGGAATATTGTTTTGATGTTACTTTCTAGAGTGTTTGGTTAATAAAATTCTTCTCCCTCATTTCTTCTTATCAACTCATCTAATGCTTCCTCTACTTATTTGTCCTTTTAAAAAGCCAATATTACTTATTTTTTAAGCTACCTCCTTCATTTTGTGATATTTCCTTGTTCAATAGCCCTCTAGTTTATGGTATATTTTTTAACAGGATTCTTGATATAAGTATTTATGGTTCTTTCTCAGTAGTAACTTGTGGCTTATTTGGTAGGAATCTCCCTTGAGAATCTCTTTCTCTTAGCATAAATATTGTGCCACTCCTTCAGCTATCTTGTCCCTTCCTACATATGGTTAGTGTGTTTTTCATGTGTTTTAGGGGATTATTCAAAATAAGTAATAATTAAAAATTAAGGAGTGCAAAAATTAAAATAACTAGAATAAAAAATTTACTTTTATAAAGTAGTAAAGTTATCTACTGAAAGTGAGAAAATTACTCTAGAGAGTAGGAAATGAAAGTATAAAAACTACCCTAGAAACTAGGAAATGAAAGCATAAAAATTTCCTTAGAAAGTAGAAAATGAAAGCAGGAAAATTACCCTAGAAAGCAAGAAATGAAAATAGGAAAATTAAAGACACACTTTACGAAAATTAAATCATTCTTAAAATAAATTAAATTATAAATAAAACCATTAACTAAGTAAAACACAAGATTGCAAAGAGGAATTCAAGGTTATACACCATCAATATCTAGAAAATTAGACATCTAGCATAAGACATCATAGTGCCCTCACTCAGCGTGCCCGACTAGGTAAGACACTGCATCAAAAATGTTTTACACCATCAACATCTAGGAACTTAGATATATATAATAAGACACCATAGTTTCCTCACTCAAATTTCATAGCTAGGTAGGATAGTGCATTAATCAATCTTAAAAATCAATAATTGATTCTAGAAAGAAATAATTGACACCCTCTCTAGCAATGGTGCCAAAATGTTGTGAAAACTTATTACCCATTTAATACCATATTATTGAGTCTAATTAACATTAATTTTAAACCTATGGTGTATATAATTTTCAAGGATATCAACACTATGTATGCATTATTGATTCATAGATTAACTTGATTTACTAGTTGCAGTACAATGAACTTATGTTGAATTCACCAAGTAGTTATACTATGAAATTATTATAATAGAAATACAAAAATACTTAATACTTATGAATCACACATTCATCACACTTTATATAATCAAACTAATATTGAAATCAACTTACAACACACTTAAACTAAAGAGGGTTCGGATCTTCACTCCAACTCCTTCTAAGGGGTGCCTTCTTCATTCAGAACTGAGTTTTAATCCTTCTCTGGGATACTTGAAAAATATTCTTACATAATCAACCTTCCCATTACTTAGATCTATAGAAATAAAAGATTATTATATAAGATTAAAATATTCAGAATGTATTGACTTATACAACTATACTATTTTGTTATCATTTATCCAACTCCTAATCTAATATAGGTTCTGCCATTAAATACAGAAGGTAGTTTATTAGCTTTAACCAAAAACACTAAACTATGGAAATTAAAAACAATTTAGTAACTACCCCAATTAACCTTCAGGTGGTTAGTAACTAAAATTATTTATTTTAGACCTAAATGGGTTAAGGACAATGTATACTATTTTATTTTTTTAATTTTTTTGTTTCCTTTCCATTATCCTTATCTTTCTCATATTTGGTAGCACATCCAAGATTATTTGCATGTGGGAAGTTCATAAAATAATTATGGAGGATCCTTTTAATCATCCACTCAGTTCCTAAAATAGCTATATGTGCTCTTAATATCTAATCACAACAATATTTTTATTCTACATAGTGGTTGTGGGTACCTATAGGTAAAAGCTTGTAGTTATTGCAGGAAACCTATAGTTGTTATGTATAACCTGTAGGTGGAAGCTAGTAATTGTCAGGGATATACTATAGGTAAAATCCAATAGTTTCCATGGGTAGCCTGTAGGTGGAATCTAATAGTTTTTATGGGTAGCTTGTAAGTGTTGTGCCCAAATAAGTTTCATGTAGCCTTATGTTACCCTTCAAATGTTTGTTAAATAAAGTTATACAAGTATAATATAATCAAAGGAAAAGCATCATTGATTTATAACATGTGTGTGTGTGTGTGTGTGTGTGTGTGTGTGTGTGTGTGTGTGTGTGTGTGTGTGTGTGTGTGTGTGTGTGTGTGTGTGTGTGTGTGTGTGTGTGTGTGTGTGTGTTCACACACAAAATTAGATATTCATTCATTCATTTTCATGAGTCATAGATGGTTATGGGGATTTAGATAGAAAAGGTATAGATTAGACTATAAAATAAAGCAATTGGTGGCCTCATTAGTAGGTATCAATACTAAGATCATGGATAGCCTCTTTACAGTGTTTTGTTTATAGAAGTCAAACTAAAACATCTATGGGCAGCGTGTCTAGGCCATGAAATAGGTTGGATGGGGCCAGCCATAGAGCTAGAGCTTTATATATGGTTGTATTATTATATGAAAACTCATGATATATATAGAGATGTCTCATTTTAGTATTTAGATGTTGGTTGTATATGTTGGAATTATAATGGTGGTTGTGGATGCTTGGATATATTTCTTAGTAGCCCATGTATTTATCTATTTGTTATATATGCTAAGGGAAATATATGTGTTTTGGTTTCTTTTCTAGCATTATGTATAACACATGCATGGTTAAAAAGAAATAGGCAAAAAAAACATGGTAAAATATAATTAATAAAAAATGTACTACACACTATTTCACATTGAGAAATGTGTAATAAAAAGAAAATGATGAAGTATAAATAACCAAAAGGGTGTTAAAACAAGATTGTAAAAACTTTGTTCTTAAAACAAGTGAAAGATTGGTACCAAATTAAAACAAGTAAAATCACACTAAATCTGAAAAGTATGAAATTAATGTAATAAAGTGGAAAGCACGTGAAAGGAGAGATGGTATAAAAATAAAATCAATTAATTCAATCAATAATAATAAATCATGTTAGGAAGTATAAGAGAAAAATAGAATTGGAAAAATTTTGTCTTAAATTTATCACACTAATTCAAGCTGAGAAGTATGAAAAATTCAAGAAATGGTTGGATTCTTACATGAAATCAGAATATAAGAAGATAAAAGTGAAAGAAAAATGAATTAAAGTATAAAACATACTAAATAAAGATAGGAATCATGTTAATGATGTGTAACTTCATAATTGATCACATCTTATCTTATATATAACACATGTAATTTTGATTGTGACTTGTATTATTGGAAAATTTTGTGAGGAAGGCTAGGTCCTATCCATGGTATTACACTTAAACTCATAAAAGGAATGATAATGAGGTGGAATAAATATGAAAACATAATAACAAAATATGTTGGTAATATGAATGTGAAATTGTGATAATCTGTGAGGAAGGCCAGGTCCTATCCATGATCTTACAATGCAACTCACAAATGAAATATCAATGGGAGTGATCAGTAAACTAAATAATATTTCTCATGAGGAAATATTAGTAATGTAAGGAGTTAAAAATGAAATGTATAAGTCATAACTTAGGCATTTTATGAGAATACCTTAGGAGATAAAAGGCATACTAAGACATGAGAAGACACTAAGTGACTAGTGATCATTAATTTACAAAGGAAACTTATTCTCTATAGACATAATATTTGTAGGAAAATAAGCATACTACTAATATCAAATCATGAAGGTATATTGGTACAATAAAATTAAAATGGAACTAACTTTCTATAATGTATTCCCCATTCTTCAAGACCCCTTATAGAGCCATCGGTCTATTGTGAAGATTGGGTATTTGCATGAGAAAGTATGTAGCACTAAAATATTTTTATATTCTCCTTTTATAATATATTATCCTAAGACACCCCAATGGACCTTGGCTCCATCGTGAGTATAATTTTTTATTTTGAACTTTGACTAGAAGGAGATGTTCTTTGAATTACATTGAATGTTTTTGCCTTTTTTATCACTACCTTTTTTTAAATGATTTTGTCTTTTGAATGTTTTTAAGTATTTTTAAGATTCTTCCTCTATAAAAAATTATAATAACCAATCATGAGAGATAAAGTGATACACATGAATGCTCTGTAATCTTAGGCTAAAATAATCTAGGTGACCAAAGACAAGACTGATTAGAACACTTAGGCTTCATAATGAACTGGCATGTTATCTCAAGTCTCAACCATGTAAATTCTTAGTTTTTGATAAAGGGATAAAGGGAATAAAGGATATCCAAAGTGGACCAATGAAAGGATATTATAATGAGATTAATTTTTTTCTAACTAATCACATGGTAAAGATGGAATGACTAAAGGGAACCAGGTGTGTATAACTAAGTCATAATGATAATTGAAAAATAGAGATAATAAATCAAACAATCATGAAGAGAAAATAAGGGAGTTTGTAAGAAATAAAATAAATAAAGGAAGAGAAATCAATGATAAAGAATACATCTATATACAAACATAAATTATAGTATAAGCAATATAGAGTGCAAAAGTAAAGTCGCCATGTAACATAAATAAGAATTTGACACAATGTCAAATGATATAACAAATAGATAAAGATAAGATTGGATCACACATCCAATCCAAATGAAAATGTAAATAACACCATGCATGTTTTCATAGATAATGATAGATTTAACCACACACATTATCTAGAACATCTAATAGATCTTTATGAAATTGGAGGAGAATAGTTGCTAATGTCTCATCTATCTTCAATGAAAACTGGGAAATACTTCTTATCTAATATCCTCAATAAAAAAAGTAGTAATGTTGGATGGATCATGATAAAGAGGGATATTAGGAAAGGGATAATCATAATAATTCATAGGATCAAACTTTATGGAAGATGTAGAAATCACCAGTGGGGAAGGATCCATAGGTGAGGGACTTGTAGGTAGAGAAGGATCCATAGGTATGGGAAGGTCCACAGGTGAAGGATTTATGGGTGGAGAAATAGGAGGTAAAAAAGGGACCACATGAGGGGATGGAATAATAGGAGGTGGAACCATAGGAGAAGGAGGAGAATTCATATGAAAATGACCTATGGGAGGAACAAAAGAAGGGGTGGGATTAGTTATAAGGTGATCTTTAAGGTGTTTTTTAAGGATGCAGCAATAATTAGTGTGATGGGTGATATATTAGTGCTAAACCATATTTAGGCATATACTTAGGTAGTAACTTCAATATAGGTATGGCTTTATCTGAGGATTGAGAGGTAGAAGAATGCAAAGTATCAATATATTGTCACAGCTTATGACAATGCATAGAATAATGGTTATCTATGCCATGGAAGCAATAGATACACCTATGATTAATCTTAGTATAAGTACTCATAGGAGGAGGTGTAATAATAATGGAAGAATATTGGGAAGTATTTTTGGCCCATTTAGTATGAAATGGAGCCATCTGAGGTAAAGGAAGCAAACCATCACCAATAAAAGGTGATGGTGTGGAAGGAATGGGACTAGGCTCAATGGAAGGAGCAATAGGATCAAAAACAAGGAGAGACACAGCTAAAGAGGGAGAAAGAATGGGCTAAACTAAAGTGGGAGAATAAATGAGCTCAACTATAGTGGGCTCTACTAAGGGAGGGGTAAGGTCTGTAAAAGGATGAAGAAGTATCACACACATCTTAGGAATAAGTAGGCTATATTAGTTAGGGTACCTAGCTAAGCAATAAGGCCCATTCATAGCAAGATCTATAAGCATACTCCTAAAAATGTCCTCATAAACTAGAGGTGTCATCATAATCTCTACCCTATGATAAAGAGGAAAAATACTAAAATTAGGAACTATAAATGATGGAATATGGGAAGGTAGATGAAAAGACTAAAGTAAAGAAGAATTATAATAGATAATCTCAGCATCATGGTCCTAAATAAGACCACCAAATAATGGATCATTTAAAGAATAACCATAATTATAATTAGGTGTGTGAATATTAATGATGCATGTAGGGATAACTTTATCATTTGATGAAAGTGTGATGAATAAAATTTTGAGTCTTAGTCAAGACAATAGGAATATCATCACATGGAGGTTTATGAAAAAGAGGTTGCAAAGAATCAAGAAGCTAAGAGATGAGATTAGGTTAGAGAATAGAAATTTTAATCTTTAGGTTGATTTCATTGGTATCATCATCATAATAATCTAAGAGGTTAGGAATAATATTCCTAATGAGTATAGGATGACTGTTGTAACCTCAAAAGGAATTTACAAAAAATTTGAATCATTGTTGGGCAAAGGTTCAAGAGTAGCAATCTTTAAGACACCATGGTCTTGGAATTGTTAAAAATTCCAAGGTTTAGTGTCACCTTTAATCCTATATATGGCTCCATTATGAGGGAATTTAATGTATTGATAGGTATAAGAAACAATAGATCTCATACGGTGAGTCCATAGCCTGCCAAGCAAGATGTTATAATATAGAATAAAGTTAAAGCTCATCACCTTCACATAAATGGTGATAGGTAGGATGATAATGGGAAGCCACACACAACCTAAACAAGGCATTTTCCTTTGATCATATCCTTGACATGTTTTTCATGTGGACTTAAGATTTCATTCATAATATAGAAGGGTTTTCATAAAATAGAGAGAGGCAACACAAGTGCCAAAACCCTCATAAATCAAGGTATGCTTGACTTAGATATCATTAATTTGGACACTAATTAATAGAGGAGGATAATCTACATGAAGTATAATCTCATAAATAATCATATCAGTGATATGAAATTTTAAGGAAAGATAAGTGTCCATTATTTTGTCAACATGGATGGATGTCTCTTCACATTATTACAATATTTTATCTTCAGATCTAGATAAGGTTGGTTCACATCATACTAGAGGAGGACAAAAGGTGTTCATTTCAAATAAGATTTTCATAATATGGTTTTTAAGACATAGAGATGTCCTCATAAGCTCAAGGAATGGAAATTGAGATGGGATATTAGTGAATTCCATGATGGGATCCCACTCATCATAACCCATAATAAGGTTATTATAAATAAGGGCATAGTGTTGAAGGAGGTCTTAGAAAGGAGGAACTAAAGTACATTGGAATTTGTGTTGATAAGAATAAGAAGGTTTATAATAAGTTTGTAAATTATGTTTTAAAGATGAATTAGTTGGTTCAGGTTGGTTTTGAGAATCGGTGGAAGTGTTGATAGAAGCTTGATTATCATTAGTGTTAGGTAAAGAAGATGGAGATATGGTGGAAATAGAATGGCAAGTTTTATCCAAAGGAGGAGTTGGAATTGGTTCATCAAAGGTTATAATTTCATCTTTCCCCAACTCATTTAAGTGAGTTTGAGAAGAATCCTAGATAACATAAAATTTTTGAGATATTATAAGGATGTAGATAGGTTGAGGTTCAATGAAAGTAACCACCTTTCACATATTAGTGATATTAACCACATTATCTTTAGGATTTGGGTTAATAAGACATTATGCATTGTTGGTGGAAGGGTTGGGATTGTCTTGGCTATCTTTGTGGTTTTGGTGATTTGGAAAAGGGTCTTTGTAAATAGCCAAATGACTATTATCTTGATTCAAGGATTGAGATTTAGTATTAGTTTCACGAACCTTAAGATCAATGTCATAAGGTTGTTGACACTTTTGAATGATTGAATCATATCAAAAGTAGGAACAAGAATAAAATATGTATCTAAATTATGAATCTATGTACATGTCTCATGAGAATGACCCCAACTAGTATGAAACCAACAAAATTTATTAGGATCATACTAGGATTTCATAGGATGAGTGGGATCAATTTCTCATGGTAGATACCTAGGTAGATGTTTTAGTAATTTAGCTAAGGATATGGGTTTTTTAACATTATGTTATTAGGTGAAGATAAATGAGGATTGGTGTATTATTGAAAAGGGGTAGTTGGTTTTAAGGATTAGATAGGAAAAATAACATGAATAGTGAGAATGGTGTCATAAGAGTTTATGACACCATCATTGGTAGCATTAAAATTTTCATTTTAAAGTAAAATACAAGTACCCATAGAAGTTTTGGGTGGTTCAAATTGATGCATAAGGAAATATTGAAATTTTTCTTGGTCAATGGCCTCTTCCAAGGTACATGGAGAGAGAGTGTAGACCTGATATTGTAACTTGGGGAAAAAAGCATTGGTAAAAAGATGAAAAAGATTATCATCAGGAATGTTATGTTCACATTTGTTGGATAATGTTTTCTACCTTTTAAAAAATTCTTGGGTAGTTTCTTTTTCAAGTTACTTATAATTTATAAAATGGGCAAAGGTATTTTTAGGTAGATCACTTGTTTGTAACTCTTTGACTAGAGAATTTACTAAATCTTCCAAAATAGTAATAGAATGAGTTTTAAGTTGGTTATACCAATCTAAGGCATCACCTGTGAGGATTTTAGCTAAGATCTTGGTGACAACAAAGGTATTTAATTTGACCCAGTCTTTATAAATATTTCCAAATGTTTTTAGATGAAGAGTAGGATCAATTGGTCTACTATAAGAAATGGTAGGGGTGATGCCTCCTATATTGATATTATCAATTTGGGATGTAAAAGGCTCATTTTGAATATGCTTAATTATATTGTTGATAAGAGGAGGTTAAGGGATGATATTACCTTGGGAATCTTGAAGAGGAGATGGGGGAACATTTTTATTATGTATACCCCAATACATTGGTTGAGGATGAGTTTGAAATGGAGAAAGTGATTTTGCATTCTCATTATTTGAATTGTATTATGGATTTGAAAAGTATTCATTTTATTAAGTGTTTGTAACAAGATTTGGTGGGTTTGACTGGCATTGTTATCATTATTTTAAGCATTAAAATTGGTATTAGTGGCTTGGGTACCACTATTTGTGTTGGTATGAGCTTGAGAGGAACTATTTGAATGTGAGTCACTAGTGATAAAACTTACTTGTGTGGAAAAATATAGACTAATGAAGGGATGAGAAGAGGAAGAACTAGAAGCATGATTACTTTGGGTAGAAAATCATGCACTAGTGGAGGGATTAATAATAGTGGGTCTTAGGAGAGACCAACTAGATGTAAAACCTACCATGTTAGTGGAGATACTAGGCATGGAGGTAGAAGAAGTTAAATAAGAAGAGGTCATGATATGAGAAGGGGTCATAATCAAGGGAAGAGGCTTTGAATAAAAGAAATTAGTACCTCCAAATCCATTTGAGAATGTGGGATAATGTGAATGAGGCTCTTTAGATTGACCACTAATCATGAGATGGTAAATGGTAGAGGGATCATTTCCTTGATGTTGAGGAAATTTAGAGATAAAGAAGATAATTTTAGGGGTATACTCTAATTCAGGTTGATCTTTAAGTGAGAAGAGAGGATTACACTATGAAGATGAATGAGGAGGGGTCTTATATTTCATTTTAAAAGTGGCTATATGAACATTACTCTCATCCAGGAGAGGATCCCTACTCTACTTATGGGAGACCCTATAAGGGTTGATAAAACTCATTATGTCTATTAAGTACAACTTAGTGTTGTCTTCAAATAAAAATTTCATGATCAAAGAGGAATACTAAACAAGGTAAGAGAAATGCAAAAATCAAGGAAATAAGAAGTGATAGGAATAGTACAAAGTCAAATAGGTCAACTTAGTACAGAAAATAAGGCCTAAAATTTGTATAAAGTTGACTAGGTTGACCTAGTATAGCAAATAGAGGCTAAAAAAGTGTACAGGGCTGACTGGGTTGACCTAATATAGTAGGTAGGTAAAAATAGATAGCCTATAAGAGATTATGTCAACAAAAATGACTATGTACTAAAACAAGAATAATTTTTTAATTACTTATGAACGCAATAAATGAAATGAAACACATAATCAATTGTATCAATGAGGTTGATATAATTGAGGCACATAACATAAAACCTTACACCAATGTTGGTCAATGCAAATTTTTGCAATACAACATACAATTGAGCAAAGAGTAAGTAATCAACTTGGAAAATCAAAAGCTAACTAAGTGTTCAACCTTAATTTTTTTAGATTATAGTTTTAGATGTGATAGGAATTTGGTTGTAAGGAACTAAAAATCAATCTAAGGATGGTTTTAGGATGTTTGGGTTGAAAAGGATCTGTATTGGAAATGGTACTAGCTTGGTATTGGGGCCTACCCTCTCACTTCACACATTACAGTGATAAGGGTATTGGGTGCTTAGACAATATATACCATTAACCATATGTTTATACTTGGCCTAAAAATGAAGTCAACTTCCCCTTTGATGTTGAAATCCAAGTAGGTAGGCCTTGAGTAGACAATTATTAAAATGCATTTTAAGATTTTGAGATTTAGTAGTGTGTGCATAAAATAAAAATAGTAAAAATAAATGGTATATTGAAAACCCACCTAATTATACTATGTGATCTATTCTAAACATACAAGTAATAAGAAATGAAAGTGTGGGCTAATTACTAGCATATAAGTGTTAATTCCAACTTTGAAACACAATATAGTGTCATTACATTCGACAGTGTATATAGAGAATATAGAATAGGGTTAATAGTGTTGCCTCTCTACTATAGAAGTAAAGGTCTAAAAATGAACTATATTGATAGGGTTGACCTAGCTTTCTAGATAGAATATAGAATACAAAAATACATCGATAGGGTTAACCTAGTTGATTATATATGGGTAGTTTTAAAGACTATAAACTATGAAAAATATGACTATAAGGAAAGAGTAAGAAGGATAGAAAGGAACCTTGGTGGGTTGGAGGATATAGAGAAGTGAGATTTTTGTTGAAGAACCTTGACTAATACTTACAAATTCTACTAACTTCATCGGCTGGGTTGACCTAGCTTTACAAAAACCTATTACTAATAGCTTGAAAATGTATAGGGTCAACTAGGTCAACCTAGTATGCTAAACTGAATGCCTAAAAGTGTACAAGGTCAATTAGGTCGACCTAGTATGTTGAACTAGATGTTTGAAAGACTAAAAACCTATACTATGTCAATTGGGTTAACCTAATATCCTATCCTTGAATAAGAACCTACACAAATATAATATATTCTTATTGATGTGACTATGTGTTAAACCCACACACATAAGTTAGTACTATGTCAATACAGTCGACCTAACATCATAAATATATGAAAAATTAAATAATGAAATAAATGAAGCAAAACCTATAAGAGTTAGGTTCACATCATGTTCACCATAATGTATATAGTGAGAAATGCATCATGTCGATTAATCAATCCTAACATAGAGAAGATATATCATACCATACACTTTTGATTGTGTACATATTTTTTAAGCAAGAACATGACCAATATGTGGATCTAATAGACCCTATTAGGGGATATCTTATCACATTACATAGTGTAAGGGAGGGTTCCAAATCCTCTAGTCAAGCATTTTCATGCAATAAAACTAATGGAGTCTTTTGTTTTGATATCTCACTAAACTAATAACAAGTAAATTAAATCTAATCTAGTGCCCACCAAAGCTTTCAACACAAAGTAGGGGTTAGAAACAATAAAATTAAACACGCATAAGAGACATATATTCACATCAATGTATATGGAATATTAATGCATGGAATATAAGTACAAATGCATATCTATCTACTCTTACAAAGTAGGAACAAAGTTAGGAATACTTACCTTTTGAAGATGAACCCACCAAGCCTCAATCTCTCCCTTGGCCAAGGTAATTTTCAAGAGCTTGTTGTGGTATGTAAGGATGACAAAGATAAAATAGATATAGGCTACACAACCTATCAATACATCTAAAATACTTCTCCATAAGACAAGACGCATATCTCCAAAGAAAGTATGAAACCCTAAGCTTTCTCCTCAAGTAGAATGGTAGATAAGAAGATGTGCAATAGCTCTTAATTATTCTTCTCTTATATAATAATGGTAAAATGAACTTGTATATATAGGTGGGTTTAACCCTAAACCCTTCCAAAAATCCTAACTGATAGGGTCAACCCATTCGACCTAGAATAATTTTGGATAATTATTCACTAGGTCATGAGCTAGGTTAGACAAAGGCCAAACTAGTTCCTATGTGAGAATCACCCAAAACTATATAGGGTTGACCTAATTGACCTAGTACATTTGACTAGAAAAAGGGGATTAAGTTGAATAAGAGGAGGATACAATGTAGCAAATGACTAAACAAAGTAAAATAGAGAATAACAAGCTTAGGGATAATATTTGTAGGAGACAAGTGTGTAGATAATAAGTGGCAAAAGGGACAACAATCCTATGAAGAACCAATGGTTTTCCCACCCCTTTCTCAGTGTACCCCTTAAGGTGGGCACTTAGAGAGATTGAGACTTGATAGGTTCTTGCAAGATATAAAGTGTTAGTAATTGATAAAAGTTTAAAAATATTATGTGTATACATAATGTCACTCAAATGGCCAAGGGCCAACACACAAATGACATTACTAATGTCAAGAATAAGGGAAATGTTCAAATGTTACACAAAACATAGGGCCACTAGCCATAAGTAATGGACATGTTCAAATGTCACAATCAAAAACTTTCACACACAAGGCCAATATCCAAAAGTAATGGACATGTTCAAATGTCACACATATCAAACAATGATCTCATACAGATAATCAAGCAATTTATTGGAAAAAATGTCCAAGGTCCACATGCAATCAATAAGTAATGTCCAATATACTATGTACAAGTAATAACATCAATGGATCATAGAATTATATATATTTTATACCAATGTCTATGAAATGTGATCATATCCTATAAAATATCATATCCATGTACATAATGTAAGATAGATATGTTAGCAAGACATTTTTAAATACTATATAACTCAACACATTATAGGAGTTATAAAATGGCAACACCTATAAATACTATAAACTTTGGATAATAGTTCCCCAGTGTGGTAAGGTCATTAAGTAGAGGAAATTCCAACATGTAAGTTCTTATGAATGGTGTATATCCTGCATGACATTCATAAATGCTATTAAAATGAACATGTGATAGAAAATTAGCATGTTATCTACCAATCATGAGATAAATAACATATGTTAATGATAAAAAATAATTGTATAATCATGCTCAGGTTCTGATTTTGGGATTTTAGAATATTTTGAATGTTTTTTTATTTTTGGCATGATTTAATTTTTTTTATTTTGAAATAATATCAAGATAAACTCAAAGATAAAACCATGGTTTTGAAATTAGAATAAAAGGAAGGGATCTAAATAATTTGCAACATGTGTCAAGGTAAAGTATGCACTAAATATGATGTCATGGCCATCTATGATCAAGATGCACCCACTCTATACATGAATTGTAGTTAAAATACACATGGGAAATATAATAAGGATGTGGAGGAATTATTATACATACTCATATCATAAAATGTACACTTTTCAATGTATGTAAAGTGTATGCATAAGCAATGTAGCACACAAAATTAAATATTTTGCATGAATAATAGTGTTGTGTAAATTGAATCTAAGTATATTATCAAAAAATGGATGTATTAAGTTTTTGTTTTCTCAAAATTTGATTAGACAATGTAGAATTATGCATGTTAGTATTGACTAACTCAGGATAGTAGTGACACTTAATCTTTATTATTTTTGGTTGATACTATCTGTAATGGAAAATATAGTCTACTTTTATTAACTTGTGAAAATGGCATGTTAAATTGAAAAATATATTAGTTTAATATCATTATTTTAGACTATCAGATCTGGAAAGATCAAAATAAGAGATAAGATACCAAAAAGACATCAAGATCCAAGTGCTAAAATATTGATTGAATCAATCACATGTAAAAAGCAGAAAATAGCATGATAAATCAATTAAGGATCTATGTGAAATAAATTATGTTCATACATGCCAAAGATATCATTGAGGGGATGCCCACATGTATGTTCTATGTCATCAAGAGTATCATACCAATCTTTAGCACAATCATAATCACAATCATCAATGTAGTGATCATCATGGTAGATAACTAATTTTATAGGATTTTCTTGAACTTGTGATAATCCACTATGATTATATTTTATTTGTATATGAAAAACCAATTGCACTATATATTGGAATTACCTTCTTTATTTGTTTTATCTTTATTATGTTCATCATTATCAATATATTACATCTCATTTTGAATTAGAGAATAAGCAGCTATCACTAATTGAATGGTAGGAAGGGAAGTAGTTTCTATATTTACTTCTTGACTTGAAGATGCAAACATAAATTTTTTACTATTTTACTTATATTTTT
The DNA here is from genome assembly GCA_037957365.1 of Torreya grandis. Taxonomy (NCBI): domain Eukaryota; kingdom Viridiplantae; phylum Streptophyta; class Pinopsida; order Cupressales; family Taxaceae; genus Torreya; species Torreya grandis. The sequence goes on along the minus strand of JARHVA010007739.1, from coordinate 483,263 downwards.
TATCTATATATGAAGTAGATATGATTTTTTAATATTTATAAACAACGTATGTACCCTTAATATTTTTAGGAACATATTACTTTTGAAATTCCCTCTTGAGAAACCCTTTCATAAATATGGTTTCTTGCTTACCTTGATTTTATTTTTGTAAATTTTGTAAATTCTCTTTCAATAACTTCTCTTTTTCAATTTTTTCCCTATGCTTATTTAATTATTCCCTTTTTAATTTTTAATTTTTTAACTTCTCTTGATGTAATTTTTAAAAACTTTCTTATTCTAAATTGTCCTTTTGTAACCTTTCCTTCTCCAATTTCTATCTAACTCTAGTTTTTTATTTTGTAATATTTTTTGCTTTGATGTGTCCATTTGTTCCATTTACACTTGTTCCTTAAAAAATCCAATTATAGTGTGAGTGGGTTACTTGATTGATTTATCTGTTACAGGATCACCATTTTCAATGATAATTTTTAGTTTGTTCTTCAAAGCCCAAAAATTATTTTTATGATGCCCATGCATTCCATGATATGTAAAATAGTATTTTTATCTCCTTAGAGGAAGCATAAGAGGTAATTTGATTAACTTGTTTTGAATCATTTCTCTTAGAATATCAATTGAACTTTTATTAACCTTTTATATATTTTTTGAATAAATAATTATAGATGTATGTTGATTTTTAACCCATTCTAGAGATAATATCTTTTGAGGCACAAAACAACTAAATGGAGATGTAGATATATGATTAACATTGGCATACTATGGGTTATCTATGTATGTGATCTTATTTTCTAGTGATATGATACTTGAAATAAAATATTTATTTTGATTTTTAGAACTATTATATGAAATTTATCATAGTGACTATTTGATTTTGACGGGATTTAAAAGAATAAATTTTAGGTACTTATGGTTAAATATGTATACAAATACGATCAAAAGGATGTGTGGGAGATAGAGAGCATTTAAAAAGGACCTATTGGTTTCCTTCATGTTGTGGTGACCTAACTCATTTGGTGTATACAACATAAAATATATAATATAGTATAGTCTATGGGATATTAATGGGAGTATGATGGTATATTTGATAACCTTGAGGTATATGAGGAGGAAAAATGAAAGGAGTCATACATGCATCTTGTTCATTATAATAATAAATCAATAGGTCTTAATATTATGAATTATTTTTTTTATCTTGAATAGATTTGATTCATTTTGTCACATTATTGTTAATGGTATTCCTTATTAGGGGAAGACAACATGTAATGAAAATTAGGAATACTTGAATTAAAAAATGCTTATTCAATATAGTCATATATTATTTGAAATTTGAGAAGAAATTAACCAAAAATTAAAATTTAGGTCTTATAAAAAAGGAAAAAAATTGTGTATGGATATTAGTAAATTCCCTTACAATCCAAGGTCAAAATAAATTGATTTAGGTGTCATAGATTGAATCTAAAGTCAAAACAAAGTTATTTCATTATCGGATATGAAATCGAAAGGTTGAAATAAAATTAATTTAGTGTCAAATATTAGATCTAAAGTTTAAATAAAGTTATTTTAATGTCAAATGCTCAAGAATTTATCTAAACCCTAAGATAAGAAAATTAAGAAAATATCAAATAAAATGTATGGTTTCACCAATATGTTTTATCAAAATTTGGAATTAATTGGTGTATTAACTCTAATTGAGATAAAATGAATACAAGGGTAGAAAATGTTATAAATAATTTGTACCTAGAAAAATGAAAATAAAATTACTAAAATAGACAAAGCTTGAATGAATAAAATAAGCTAACAATGAAAAAAATACTTAGTTATTTTTTTATGTAGATTAATTATGTGTGATTCAAAGATGGCTAAAATTGATCAATTTAGATTAATTATGTGCAAAAAAATAAAATAGGAATTGCCACTGTTTTGGGATAGAATTGATGTGAAAGGGTCAAGATCAACTACCACTATTGTCCTCTATGGGTCAATCTTGACATATGTGGTAAAATAGTAATATGATGGTAAAATCACCTACACCTTCTTGAAATATACTTGTGTTCAAAAAAATTTCCTTTGGTTGTGCATGGATGACTTGAAAATAATTTATTCAAAGTTGAAATCCTGGTAGGGATTGCAATCACTAAACATTTCAAAACAAAAGTGGGGAGTGTAATGGTCTAAGCTTTCCCCAGTCACCCCTATGAGAACCCTAATAGGTTATTTGAATTAAAATTACACATTTTTTTTAATAATCAATATTTCATATCCACATTAACAAATAAGATAACTAACTACATAATATTATGATTAACACACCATTTAGATTTTTCATTAACAGTTTAAGTCAAGTTAATTACAACAAGTGCATATACTAATTTATCTTATCATATATTTAATTTTTAATTGAAATGGGATTACAATGGAGCTAAAATGGTAAATTATCCATCTCTTTAAAACTTAAAAATAAATGCAGTGTTCATCATTAAATGAAAGCCAAAATAGGCCAATACCAATTATACATTAGATATACAACCATTGCTGTAGTATAATATGTTGAATCATGACTACACATGTTTACCAATAGCCACTATTGTAAAGGCCATATAAAAATATAAGTGTCAAAGTAAAATAATATAATAATACAATAGATATTTTTTTAAATAGATCTTTAAATAAAAAATTAGCCATGAGTATGTAAATTGGAATGATTCAATTTATATGAAGATAGGGAGAGTGTCATTTGGGCATTTTGCCTCCAACCATAGATCATTGGTCTCCCACATACCTCCCCACTGAGAATGGTCTTTCCCTTTGTAAAGAGGTAAGTAATGGTGATGTTGACATCTAGAACTCATCTAGAATAATGTATATTAAAAACACTATTACATGCAGTAGTCATAATGACCATGAAATACATCCTCCATCTACTATGGCATCACATATGCATATAAACTAGAAAGTATAGTGGATAGAAAATGTATATAGCTATAAAATAACTTTGGCTAGATATATTAATTATATTTTTAGACTTCAAATGGAACTAGGTCATAGTCGACAATTTTAAAAATACTCTCTATTAGATTACATTACATTACTACCCTTCACATTAACTAATGATGAGTGATTTAAAATCATTCCCTGCCTATCACCCATCATCCCTTAATGAGAATAATAATCACAATCAATCAAACATCACATTTATAAACTATTTTTTTTAACCCATGCTCACAAATAATAAGATTATAAGTTAAAATAATTCATCACTCGCTTTACAAGGTTTTAACTAATTCCATTATCCAAAATATGTACACTTAAAGATTCTTATGCTCTACCAAGTTTAGTATATATATTATTATGTAACCTTGAATATCTTAATTCAAACCTATAATTTATTTATTAAGTTAAGTTAATCTAAACAAGATAAAATTAAAAATTGTTTGTACTACTACATATAAAATACCCCCACCTACTAGTAAAAATTTTAATATTGTGATATTATAGCCTTTGAATAAATACAAGGTGTCATAGTCTCAAACATATAATGTAGTAATATATTCTTACACATTGAATTTACTTATTAAATATAACTTGAGCCTCAATTACTCAAGTTAATTAATGAAATAGTCAAGACATAATAATAATCTCAAGTTTCTAAAAGTATGGGCAATAATAGTAGAAATTACTTCATACTAAAACATATTAAAAACTTAACCAAGCTTTACCAAAAATACTCCTTAATCATTTTTAAGTACATCCTCACTCTACAGGTCTAGGTTTCCTACTTTAATTTAATCTTTCATTCTTTCCTTTACCAAAATGACTAAATTATCACTATGTTTCAAACATGAGACTGTTCATTTCCAGATTCCCTTATAGATAGTAATAATACTTAGCTTTGATACATATGGATTGATAATCTTAACTCTTATACATGTATATAGATACTACCATATATATATATATATATATATATATATATATATATATATATATATATATATATATATATATATAAGATATATAGATATATCAGTATCTATATACATGTATAAGAGTTAAGATTATCAATTATATATATATATGGTAGTATCTATGTACATGTATAAGAGTTAAGATTATCAATCCATATGTACCAATTTATATATTTATATATATATAATCACCTAAAAGTGACACTTGAGTTCTAAGAGTACTATTTGAGACCACTTATCCCTAGTTTAGCCCTAAACCTATTTTAGAGCCTATTTTCACACTTATCTAGCCTTTTTGTGGGCCACAAGCATCCCTATTCACCCCTAAAGTAATCCTAGTCCCTTATTCTTGCATCCTGGCCCTTCATTCCTTGAATTTTGCCACCTAGACACTAGTTGTATGATAGGGATAGTAGCACCACATGGCACTAGTGTCTCAATTTTGGTGTTACTATTATTTCCATCCTTTTTCCACAAATGTATATCTTTTAAAATAATCTATACCTCTTTTATCACCCACAAAAGCACTAGAATAGCATATATACATGAAATTTTAGCCCTTTTTCCACTAGATGGAAATCAAATGAAAATTACATATACAAGCTTAGAACAAGTTATGCACAATTAAGTTATCAATCCCTATTCTACCCTACTTCAACATACTACCATATATAGCATTCCTCAGATTAGATTACTCATATTTATAGTATCAAGCACATTCAAAGCACATAAGTCAACTATTTGTTTCACATGTATCATCACTTAGGTGGGTAAGATTACATCAAGACTGACTCTCCTTAGAGTATTGGTATGTGGGAAACTCTCATCACAATAAGGTGTTGAGGATGTCTATCCTACCCACTAATAAACACACTTTTTTTATGGTATCAATTAGATTATTAGGTTTTGATCATAAAATTAGTCAAAATAGGTCATCTACAGGGTTTTATGACTCTTGCATGTAAGAATAGACCTTATAGATCCAGACATGGGTACACCTAGAAACTCATAATAGTCTTACATAGAGGATACTACCATAAAAAGGGACACTAGTTCCATATGATGTTACTGTCTAATTAGGTCATTATTAACTAATAGGATTTTGACACCTGGATCTTATTTTTGACACTTAGACTTACCTCTACCTCAATTTTTATCCTCTAGATCATCCATCTTAGTCATTTTATAGTTATGTTCTCATTTACATTATTTATTTCTATTTTTAGAAGGCTCAAGTCTCTACAATTATATAACAAATCAGTGGTTGTATTTATTGCATATGTCTACCTTCATTTATTATACTTAACTCTTTAATAATGTAAGATTTACATTCACCTAAGTCCTAAAAAGTTAATACATTTGGTGAACCTGACTTACTTTGAATATTTCATAAACCCTAACCCTAGACAACCCTAGGGTTTATGTTTCCTACCTTATAGGACCCTAAACCAGATTTATATTTCATATAATCATTATAATACTGACATATGAAGTTAATTACTTTTTATTGCATAGTTTTCTATCTTCTCTTACATGTTTGTTTCCTTTCATTTGGAATGAACTCAAAAATAAAATAAAAACATATGTGCATGATGAATTAAATTAGTTCAAATATATGTCATATTTCATAGCATGTTATCTTTATATTATGTGTAATTACATTAAGAAGCAAACCTTTACGCATGTAGTGGATTTAGTACATAAGTTAATGACTATATTTCAATTTCCAATGTCATATCTTATGCATAGTAAGGAATCTCCTTTTCCTCCTCATCTCCATGAGGGTGATAGATACTTTCCCTCTAATCAAGTTCATGATATCACTCTTCCACAATATGAATCATCCTATACTATTTTTCCTAACGCTTATACTCAACTTATCCACACCTCTCCCCTATAGGGTGTTTGCATACATGTTCAATCAGAAGTAACTAGGGTTTACACTTGTGAGACTCTAAGGGATCAAATTATCAGTATGATTAATCCAATATCATAATTAAAAAATTAAAATTATTTATTAAGTGAAAATTACACATTAGTGGTAATTCAAATTACATGCACACAGTCTTCATAATATGCTAGTGTAAACCATGTATATGCATATACACCTATCAAATTTATGCCTAAAACTCTTTTATATCTAAATCATAAAGTAAAATAACATACATATATTATAAGTGATTCAAAAATATTGCAAGGGTCAATAAGAGGTAAATTGAGATACTAAGAGAAATTATTAAAGCTAAGTTGATCAACCTACCTCCTCTACACCTAATGAGGGGATATAGATATTATTATACATATCATAGAATGCATGGGCACCACATTGATTCATGTTTAGAATTGAAAAGGAAAACATAATAGATAATGGATATAGATGACTCATATATTGAAACTTCATCCAAACAACATACAATGTCACATTTACAAATTTAAAAAGGGTCAAATTTAGAAACAGTACAAAAATGGTTTCCAAAGCATAACTCTAAACAACAAAATGTTCACAAAGCATAATCAAAGAAAGAAATAGTAAAAAAAATCACATGTAAAGTAAGTTAAAGAGGCAAATATATCTCTCAAAAATGATGATCAAAATTCACAATAGTATGGGTTTGGTCAAAAATATCTACAACAATTTGATTATCACGATCAAGGTTTGGGAAAATAGGCCCAAGGCATAACTTCTATTCTAGAAATTGATGATGTTGATCAACAAGGTTTGGGGTTTATTGTAAATCCTATGACACATCATTCATAGATATAGTTTATCAAGGTAAAAATTCTAGATACACAAGAAATGTCACAAAAAGAGAAAGAACTTAAGTTGCAAAGTCAAAATCATGCTAAGCCAACAAGCATTCTCAAAAATAGATTTCTATAAAAAAAGAGCCTATAGATCACCATATACCTACAATAATCACATTTTCAAAGGGAAAAATCACAATCAATATTCCAAAGCACAATTCAGAAAGGTCAACTCCATATTATGAGGCAATTCACTCTAGCATTCTAAGTTATTATGATTATTATGATTTTTGACAATGAATAATACCCAAATTCATACTATAACACTATTAAAATATAGCATATAAATCACAATGCACTTGAGATTACAATTTCTATTTTTGACACAGGCCATATTGATAGTGATTCTTCCATGAGACTCATCAATTAGTATTATTTCTCCCATATTTTACATACTTTCCTTATCTCTTCCTCCTTGTATATAGTTTCATTCTCATGTCGCTTGTACATAGCTTATATCTAGAAAATATAAAAATAAAATAATATTTCAAAAAAAAACATTCAAATATTTACTCAAAAAACATAAAATTATAGATTGTATGCATTTTCATGTTTACATCTCTTATATTTTCTAAACACTACACATGTTAGGTATCTTAGTATAGTCAATTTTTATCATACATACATGTTTCACTTGTTTTTTTTGAGTGTTCATAGATACTTATAGGACTTAGGTCCACTAAAATAAACTATATTTAATATTATTTATCCATTGGGGATAGATACATAGATACATGGGTTATTTATTTAACATATTCAACCATTTATCAGTACCTTAAACATAGCTTTATTACTAGGTTACATCTTTCTATACTCTACATCACATATTTATAATTATTATATCTTGATATTGATCATGATACACTTACTCATATTTTTTTATGGATACTACTACTTTAGACTCATTAAATGTACATCATGAATCTTACATAGATTTGTATTACATGTTCGTGTATACTTTCATTTCTAGATTTCCTATTTTATAATTAATTTTATCTATGTGTTTCTTATATTTGAGTAAAATTGAATATTCCATTGCTCTTTGGATCTAAGCCACTTATTTTCATATTATGTATGCTTTGGACATGTATCCATGTCCTTGTGTGTGCCTTCTTTATTGTGTATGTGGACATTTGAACATGTCCTTCTATGTGGCTCTAAGCCAACTTGATTATTGTTTACATATGTGGGCATTTGAACATGTCCTTATATGTCTTGTTTTCTTATATTTAGTGACATTTTCCCATGTCCATTATATTATGTCCCTTTGGTCCTATTGTGCATGCCTAACATGCTTTCTTGTATGCATCATGGCCATGACACTTATCTCTTGCTTGATACACAATCTAGTTTTATATGCCATGAGGGACCTTATGCATCTCCCCTTCATACGTAGGTTCCATGATGAACATCATTCCCCATCGCCCTAGGTATCTACTCAATTATTACTCAAATTTATTGTTACATACATTATTATATCTATCTTGATAGCCTTTTAAATTCTAGACATAACATACATAGCACATTACAAACTTATGCTCAGATTATCTTACATTTTGATGTTATGTATGCACATCATATTGAATTATTACACAAATATCATATATTTTCTAGCTAACACACATCTTATATATCTTTTTCTTTTAAGGATAGTTCTTTCATAGGTTCAATAACTCCCCTCAAAAGATGGGGAATTCATAGGAGTTTTCACAAAGATTAGAGTCCCTTAATGCACTCACCATACATTTTTTAGCATATAAGCTCAAATTATAGATATTATACTTAGGTAAACATAGTGTAAAATAATGACATAGAGATTAGTATAGTTGCATATAAATCAGAATAGTTGGACATTAGCACCTAAATTGGGACACTAGCACCACATGGTACTAGTGTCCAAGATATGGTGCTACTATCTAGTAGCCTCATTTTTAGAAAACTACAAATTGGATATGAAAGTATAGTAGGTATAGTCCATGTTTACATAGGTCCAATTACATATTTACTAGTTTTGGCTTAGTTTAGCTTAGATTCATACCATTTTGGTCAAATTTGGGGCATCATGTGTAGCATGACCATTCCCATTTATAGTTTAAATACTCATATATAGATTATTACAACTCAATCCAGAATCCATATACTCATATATCAGATTTGGGGGCATGTGGGTGGCACATTATTTCCATGTGCTCATTTACACACTAGTTAATTAGATGGAATGACAAATTCTATGTCATTATCTATGTCATATACATCAAACATCATATTTCAAGTTAAACACTAGTTTTATTCCTTACTCTATCTATAATGGTTGACATCCCTAATTGGCTCAGATCTACCTAATATACTTGAGTGGCCACAAATCCAACATATTTAGTTAGACATTTTTAATTACATTGTGTAGTTTTAGTTTTAGATACATCTACTACATATGGATAGGCAATGATGGAGTCATAGTATAATTAAGTTATTTAACCACCTACATGAAAGGGTTGGGCACACCATCAATCCAATCCAAGATATTCATTGGTTATGATCTACCAAGTAGGGATGGGAAATGATAGAGTCAAATCTAGATTGATTTTTTGAGCCACCCTCACATAAGGATTGAGTTATCCATCAGCTCAATCTAAGCTATTCACCTTTTTATCACTATACACACACACACACAAAGTTTTCATCAATTTTATGCAATTATTTGCATACCTAGTGAGGTGTATTTATTATTTCCTCTCTCTTATCTTATTACTCATTTTACTTAGTTTTGCTTATTTACTTAGTTTTGTCTTTTATTTTGATATCTCTTATGTAAGAACTAATGTATGCATGTTTCACTTATAGTACATGAAATAGATCATGCTTCACATACTCAAATCTAGACTCATGGGTTTCACCTGTTAGGTAGGTCTAGGTAAACTTATTTTTCCTTTATCTTGGTCATTTAAATTTATTACATTTAAAAGGGGCATAAATGGAATCACTTAAAAGTGAAACTTGAGTATTAAGAGTAATCCTTGAGACAACCTATCCCTAGCTTAGCCCTATACCTATCCTAGAGCCTATTTTTTCACTTATCAAGCCTTATTATGGACCACAGGTATCCATTATCACCCCTAAAGTATTCCTAAACCCTCATTCTTTCATCCTAGCCCTTTGTGCCTTGGGGTCTACCACCTATACACTAGCACCATAATAGGGAAAATAGCACCACATGGCACTAGTGTCCCAATTTTGGTACTACTATCCTTTCCCTCCTTTTTCCACAAATGGATATCTTTTTAAATATTATACATCTTAGGGTTAGCCTTGACCTCTTTTAGCACCCACACAAGCACTAGAATAATATATATACATGAATTTCATCCCTCTAACCACTAGATGGAAATTAGATGCAAATTACATATACAATATTAGAACAAGTTGTGCACAATTAATGTTATCAATCCCCTTCTTCCATACCTCTAAATATTATTATCTATAACATTCTTAAGCTTAGATTACTTAGATTTCCATTCTTAAGCACATTCAAAGCACTCAAGTCAATTATAATACTAACTTCACTTGCACTTGCACTGGCACTTGCACTAGAACTTAGGTGGGGAGATACACAACAAGATTGATACCTCTTCTAAGTATTGTTATGTGGGAAATTTTCATCACATTAGGGTGTTAATTATGTCCATCCTACCCCACTAATAAACACACTTTTCAACTTATATCAACTAGATTCCCTAGAAACATAGAATATTAGGGTTTGCTCTTAAAATAAATCAAAATAGGTCATTTATAAGGTTTTAGAACTTGTGCATGCAGGAACAAACCTTATATATCTAGACATGGGTGCATCCAAAATCTTAGAAAAGTCTTAAATAGAGCACACTACTACCAAAATAGGGACACTAGTGCCACATGGAGATATTTTCCAATTAGGATGCTACTATCTAGAAGCGTTTTTGACACCTAGATCCTATTTTCAACACTCAAACCTATCTCTGCCTCAGTTTTAGCCTCTACATCATCCATCTTAGTCATTTTTTAGATAAATTTTCATTTACATTATTTATTACTTTTTTTAAAAAGGTCATGTTTAGTCAATTCTATAACAAATCAGTGGATATATTTATTACATATTTCTACCCTAATTTAATATACGTAGCTCTTTAACAACATAGGATTTACATTCATTTAAGTCTTAAAAGGTTAAAATATTAACTAAGATAATATTTAAAATGAATTTTCTACCTTCAATTGGGTATACACAAGCAAATCCATATAATTGGCAATATCAACCATAACTTGTTCATCTACACCCATGGAATATGCCATTAGATCCAAACATATTTTTATTTGAGAAAACCCTAAAACCATTTATCATTCATTGACTATAATAAATATTCCAATAAGAAGCCAAACAATGTTATAGGTTATGTCTTGATAATGATTTAAAGGACCTTAATCTTGTTTTTTTTTCCATACTGGGTAACTTTAAAAGTAATGAGTTAGAGTTGTACCAAAAATAAAAAGTATTACAAGGTATAAAACAATGTATCCATCCAAGCCTTTAAGCTACATTTATTCTATAAATATTGAAAGACCTAATTTATCTTTGGTGAGAATCCAAAATCAAGATAGCCTCATTTTACAAGGATCGTCACCATTTACTTTTGAGTGTCACCCCCATGGGCCTAAACATGAGAGTGTACTCTTGTCCCCATGTCCATTGAGGTGTTAAATATTATTACAATAATAATAACTAGGATTTAATAAAAACCTTATTTATTTATTAACCTCATGTTATATTCATAACTTTGAAGGAGGGAAAAAACAATAAATCACAAGCCTAATCGAATGTCTCACTTTAACCATTTTAAGGAAATAGGGTTTCATTTTAATCCATGTATATGATATAAAGATACTATAGGTAGAAAGATAAAAATAAATACAACCTATTCTAAAATTAATAAACCCTTCTCAAAAATCTATACTCATATATTAAGATTTACTCACCCAAAAAATGCTAAGTAAACTAGTTGAATGAGCCACTCAAATGCTCAACCTTTGCTCCCCTATTGTGTCCTTTGACACCATGCCTAATTTCCATATTCCCATATATTTTTAACTCCACACAAAACTCAAATTGTTTCATGCCATTTTTTTATAAATTTATAATATCTCTTAACAACCCATAAATTGTATATTATTAATTCACTAATTTACAACTATGCCTATTTTTAATGATTTCAGACTGAATCTGAATTCCAAGCCATGCAAAGTTCTATCTAGTTGATACTAGGGTTTCATGATACACTAAAATGCTAGCAGTATTTCCCACTCAAGTAGATAAAAACAAATTGAAGTCTCATAAACATAATTTTACGATTAGGTTTGTTTGACTTAATTTATCATAATCACCAACATTCCTAAATAAAAACATAATTAGATAATCAAAAAATTAATTTTTTTAATATGATAAGTTTTTATAAAATACTCATTATTCTCCAAAGCCACCAAAATTAGTAAAATTACAATAAATATCCCCAACAAATCCTTAAATTAAGTCTTATTCACAGTTAGATGTTATGCATTAGAAATCTTTTATTTGCACTATGACTTAGTAGATAATGTAACATAAACTCAATAAGAAGTCTAATGCACACCCAAAACAAGTATACACTCAATAAGTAGAATAAAATCATATACATAATTTATCTACAAGAAATAATAGTATGAAATAACATGAATCAAACATTTTTAATTTCATGATTAAATATATACCACCGAAACTAAATGCACTCATGGAAGTAGTACCAAAATGCATAGTCTACAATAATAGAAGCATGTAGTATAATTTTCATATAAACAAGGAAGGTAACACTAATCTACTAGAAAAATAGTATTAAACCAAACTCCATTCAAACATCTAAGTGAGTATATGAATATTTTATATCTTTGTTTTCTCTACCTCAACTTACCATGATTTGCCTCCCTCTCCCCTATGATGTTCTCCCTTTAAATTCATATGATAGGAATGGCTATCTTGCATCTACCTCATTTTAAAAAGAGTCATTAGTTTAAGACAAACATAAAAAATATAAATTAAATATATAATTAAATATATCAAATGAATTACTAAAATTTTAACTCAATACAAAATAATCATTAGAATTTATATAATTTCCAAATCAATACAAAGTAAACATAATATTATTGATTACACCACTCAAATCAGTAACTAAATAATAAATAGTTTAATTCATTTATTCATGATGATATTTCCATTATATGTTGAGGAAGATGGTTAGGTAAATATAGGTAGTTAGGGCAAAGGAAGAGGTTTTCCTTTGTGGATGTTATAAAACATAGACATTAAGCCTATGAGGAAAAGATAGGAGATAGTATGAAGTTTTAGCATAGGAGAGAAGGATTTTTAGGTGACCATTAATGCATATAGTAAAACTCCAACTATAAAAATCAATTCTAGTCTAGGAGGAACCTACCAGGCACTATCCATCTCACCAGGTCAAGGTTTGGGAAGAACTTGTACCAAATTCACTCTAGAAGCATGAACAATGTTGCTCAAGATCTGTAACGGTAGAAACTAACTAATGGATACCAAGTGACATGTGAAAGGGTTTTTAGGTAATGCATCACTGACTATCAGGTTTCCCAAAATACTTTACTTGGTTTCTAATTTTTTAAGTATTAATTTGATGAAATCTTGGGTCACTTTTTGTGGAGTTTCTCAGGTTTTTCTTTGTACTTTGCTTGTTTTAGTTTGTAAAGTACATATTATCAACTTATTCTTGGATTTCATAGACTTCAATCTCTTTAAATTACTTTTCTTATCTTTATTCTATGAAGGAAAGCTATCTTGTAACCTTGATTTGGTAAAGCTTTCAGGTTTTATGATTTGCTTTACTTGGTTTGGTCTGTGAAGTAAAGTAATATTGTTAAACCCATTTTGGTCTTAAAATGTGAATACTTTGGGTTTTTCATCTTAATTTGATGGTATTTGGTGGTTATGAGTAGTAAAGCTACATAGAGACTTTGAGATGGTTTAGAAAGAAGCCCAACTCCTACTTAAGTTAAGTTATGCCAAAATTTTGGGTTAATTTATGAAGTGACTCTAGGGTTTTTCAAATTACTTTACTTATTTAGATCTATAAAGTAAATCTATTTCTAAACACCGATTGGGTCTTGAATTTTGAATATTTCAAGATTTTTTCATTACTCTTCTTGATTTGGTATATGAATTAAATCATATTTGTATTCTCGATTTGATTTTGGCATATATAGACTTTCAAGTTTTTATGATTACTGTACTTGACTTAGTGTGCGAAGTCATGTACATCCATAACTCTAGTTTGGCCTAGGATTTTTTAGATTTCAGGTTTTATAGATTTTGGGTTTTATATTTTAATTTACTTTGGTTTTGAGAAGTAAATTAACCCAGTAAATCTAGTTTGGTTTAGAAAGGAGCTCAAACACTTAGTTATTTGTTTTTCTTGGAATGATGGATAAATGGGTTATGTGAAAATGACCCAGGCAGACATTTTCAAACTTCCTATGTGTAAAATTTTAGGGACACCACATCCAAAGGAGAAACCATGTGATATTTGAACTTCATAAGTTATAGAAGAGGATTATGTTAGCAGAGCCATAAAGATAGAGATTGATCAAGTTGACTTTTTAGTTTTAGATGATCCTTATGAGGGTGCACAAATTTGGACACAAAGTTCAATAGTTTTAATGGTGTTGTAGATTAAGAAGGACAATCTCCTAGTACTGGTAAGGGGAGGGCTCTATGGGATTCACCTATTCTTACTAACCTAGGGAAGGTGGATTGGAAGGTTCATCATTATGGCCTTTCATAGACAAGTGTAAGAGCTTTTATCTAGTCTGATATGTAGAAGATTAGAAGGGAAGTTAGTAAGATTAACAATTTTTGTGAATAATTATGTGACTCCTCTAAAAATTCAAATCTAAAATAAATTCAAGTTCCAAAGGGGGTGGAGGTAGATACTACTAAAACCTATGGATTTATGAATATATTTCATATGAATTATGTTAGGAATGAGGTGGATGGCCCTCAAGTACCAAAGGATAAAACTAATGTGGTCAATATTGGGATAGATGGTGATATGGGCTAATCAGAAGAGTTGTTATTTGTGGATACTATTAGTAATAATTAGTCTTTGGGCAAAGAGGAAATTTTTTAAATAGGTCACCAAGTCAATTGATAGAAATAGGAAATACAAGGATGAGGATAGGGCTAATTACACTAATGCAATGAAGGAATTTAGCATAGTGAAGAAGTCAAAAAGGAAATGTGTAAAATCTTGTATTACTCTAGTTAAACTTGTGTTGGGGGAGGATATTTAGATAAATGAGGTGGTTTCCATGGCTACTAAAACTCTAGTTGGTAGATTTTATGGCCAAAGAATGGGGGAGAGGACCCTTTAGGAATGGATATTAAATAATTGGGAAGTCATTCTCGGTTACTCTCCATAATTTTTTGTTAGCAAGGGGATAGATTGGTTTCTATTTTCAAGTAGTGGATGACATGGAAAGCATTTTAAAACATTTCTAGCAATGGGATTTGATTCCTTTATTTCTCAAATGTTGGTCCCCCTTTTTTGTTGCTAGATCAAAAAGGGTGGACTATATGCCTATTTAGGTCAAATTGCTTGGTCTCCCAATTGATTTATGGTCTTGGGATGTATTTAACACTATTAGTATCACACTTGAACAATTCATGGATGCTGATTTGAGATTTATATAATTTGGTTTTATGTTAGTTGCTAAGATTTTCATTGGTATAAATCTTTGTGAAGGATTGGTAGGTGAATTTACCCTTCAAAAATATAGTCATTTATGGGTTCAGCAGCTTGATTTTCAATGGACACCTTTTAGATGCTTTAGATGCCATTATTAGGGACATATGGTGGATGAATGTAACTTTCTCTTTAAAAAGAAGTGTCACTAGTGAAATGAGGTTGTTCCAAAAGATAAATATGAGGCTTAGGATGTCTCACAAGATACTGAAAGGTGGGTGGTTACAGAATAGGTACAGACAAATAAAGTAGTGAACATTTCCATGATCAATGATTTACTTTCTAGTACCTCATTGGGTGAAAATAAAAAGGATGATGAACCTACTACTAGAACTGCACATGTTGGTGCTTTGAAGGAAGGATTTGTAAATTCTACATAAGGAAACATGATACAGTCTATGGTTTCCAATGATTATTTGAAAGCCAATACCAAGGTGGGATATTTTGAGGCATTAAAAGAAGATAAGGATAGGTATATTACAATCTTGGTTGTGAGTTTTATAACGGAGGTGGGAGACACTATATATGACTCACTCTTTGATAATATTGATGAACATAAGAACAATTCAATAGATTTGCCAATAATAATCAAAGGGGAGTATCTGCTTGATAAATCAGATACTAGTACTAAGGAAGGGATGGTAAAAGGTCCTTATAACTTAAGGAAAAGAGTAGATAAAGTATTTTTTGGAGAGGAATTTATCAGGGGACTAGGTAAAAATCCATAATGAGGTAGGAATCAAAAGGGGAGAGGAAGAAAATCTCACATACCACTTGTAAAAGATAAGGCTGCCATAAAATTAGTTAAAGGGGAATAATCTCAAATTAGAAGGGGTTATTAGAGCACATTCAACCCATATAAAAGTTTCAAAATTATTTACATTTCTCTTAATATTAGAGGGATGGGACATCCTTCCAAAAAACTAGCCCTAAAAATATTGATCCAAGTTCACAATCCTAATATCTTATTACTATAAGAGACTATGTCTAAAGGTAGAAAACTCTATATAGAACTATAAAAATATTTAGGTGGTTGTGAATTCATCTACCTGGATGTTATTGGTTGATCAGGGGGACTGATCACTAGGTAGCAATCTAGGGCTTGTCTTTGTATAAACACTTGGGCTTTCAAGTCAGGCTTAGGTATTGAGCTCTTCTATCAAGAGATTAGTAAAGAGTTAGCTATTTTGAACATCTATGGTCCTTATCTTGAGATATTTACATACTGGGATAAATTTTTTGATATGGATATGCTAAGACATAATAGGGTTATTTTAGGTGGTCATTTAAATCTTACTTTAGGTAGAGCTGAAGTTTGGGGTTGACATGCTTAGGTTGATCCATTATCTAATTTTTTTATACAAATATTTGAAGAGGTTGGCTTAATTTATGTCACTCCTATTAAAATTTTTCCTACTTAGATCAATAAGAGGGTTGGTGATGATAGGATTTCTAAGTGATTGGATATATTTCTTAAATCTGAAAACTTCTCCTTTGAACAAATTAGAATTAGATAATGGGTTGGACCTAGAGGTGATTCTGATCACTTTATCATTTTTTTTAGCTGAGTTTAGGGGATAAAAAACCATCTAGTCCCTTGAAAGTTAACTCCAAATGGTTGAAAGATGTATATTTTTTTTCTATTATTAAAGACGATTGGATTACATATCAAGAGGATACAAACTTAACTACAGCACTTCAATTTAAAGCAAACTTGAAGCTAATTAAAAAAGTGGATTCTTGTTGGGTCACTAAGTAAAGGAAAAAGGATGAGAAGGAGTTAAGAGAGGTTTAACTCTTATTATAAATGTGGATTCAAAAAGATTTGTTGGGTTTTGAAAAACAAAAGGAAAAGGATGATGTCTTTCAATTAGAACAAAGGAAAAAGAAGTTGTTAGATGCCAAAGAAGCTGAGTGGAGGTTAAAAAGTAGAGATATCTGGTTAGCTTATGGGGTTGAAAACATGAAATTTTTTCATCAATATATGAATCATCATAAAAATGTTGACTAATAGAGAGGGTAATGAGGTATTAAACTTTGTAGATGTTGGAAAATTAGGAAAGAATCATTTTGGAGAAATATATAAGGATATTAGGGTGATGATATTTGAGGTGATAAAAATTAATTATTTTGATATTGAAAACACTTTAGGCAATGATCTGGAAAACACTTTAGGTGACAATTCGGGTGATAGTCCTATCCCAATTGGCGGTAGAACTTCTGAGAACCATAACTTTTGCACCATATCTTTGTTTGACTCCCCGTTTGAACCGTTGGAAAGATAATAATGAGGGGAATTTTTTAATATGTCACCAATATTTTATTAGTGGGTTTTTATCTCTAAAAACCAAATAGAAGTGCCCCAAATTTTAATTCTAGTAGTGCAGTCTAAAAATAGTAAGTTTCTAAAAATAGTAATTTCTCAAATTTTGTATTGTTGTAATTCATAGAAGTAAAATTATTTCATCTCCCTCAAGATTTTTGAACTTATACATCCACTTCCTACCTTAAAAATAGGTATAAATAGATATATATCCCAATAAGGAAAGTAGACATCTCTTCCTAGAGATAGCCATATGTTGTATCTGCAATTTTGAGCAACAAAACATCTCTTCTCAAAGATAGAATTATTATTAGTGTGTTATTGAAATATTCTTAAACCAAGACTTTTGAGTTTTAGATCAAATTTATTTCCCATATTTTTGAATGATGGGGTGAATGAAAGTCTTATGGCTGAAGTTTCTAAGGAAGAACTACAGGACGTTCTTCATAGTTTTTAGAAGGATAAAATTCCAAGGCCATATGGGCTACCAATTGAGTTTTTAATTAGTTTTTATGAGATTATTGAATTATATTTACTTACATTTATTGAGGAATTTAGATCTCAAATAATAATGCTTGTTTCCTTTAATTTGACTTTCATTGCTTTGATACCTAAATTGGCTAATCCTATAACTATTAAGGAGTATAGACCTATTTCTTTATGCAATTGTACCTACAAAATTATTTCAAAAAGGATGAATTCACTATTATTAGACATTATATCACAGGAACAATTTGGATACTTATTTGGATAATAGATACATAAAGTGTTTAGGGTGGCTCAAGAGGTTTTACATATGATTAAATCTAAGCATTCCTACTATGGTAGTTAAAATTGATCTCTCAAAGGCATACGATAGAGTTAGATGGTTGTATATTTAGCTTATGATTTTGCATCTTGGCTTTTGTTTACAATTTTTCAATTGGGTGATGAATTTCTTAACAACTATTTCTTTCTCCATATTGATAAATGGGGATGCTACCAATTTCTTTAGACCTAGTAGAGGACTGAGGCAAAGTTAACCTTTATCTCATTTACTTTTTCTTCTTGTGGCTAAAGGTTTGAGTATGGCTATCATTGAAGCTAAAAAACTAGTGGTTTCAATGGCATTAGGATGGGAGACACTATTTTTTACTCACTTATTATTTGTTGATGATATTTTTTTACTTTGTGATGGATCAAGAAGGGATGCATGCAAGTTAAAGGAAATTTTGGATCTATATTACTTGGCTACTAGAATTAATATTAACATTGACAAATCTATAGTGTCTTATTATGGTATTAGCAATTTGGATAAGGGTTTTTTATCTCAACCTTTTTCCTTTCAATAGGTGGATCTACAAAGCGGTCCTAAGTATCTTGGGTTTTTTATTAAACCTAATTATTATGGTAAGAATGATTGATGTTTAATTATTTCCAAATTTGAGAAATGTTTATTATCATGGTATTTCAAGTGGATCTCCAAGGGTAGAATACTCACTTTGATCAAAATTGTTTTGGAAGCTATACTGGTGTACTAGATGTCTCTAGATTTTATTCCTAAAGGGATTTTGGAGAAGCTCAAACAAATTAGTTTTAGGTTATTATGGTTAGGTAGTAAGGACAAGAAGGGAATACCCCTTATGAAATGAGAATGGATTGTTATACCTAAGGAATTTGGGGGATGGGGTCTTAAAAATCCACACGTTTGCTAGTGCTTTGGTAGAAAAAAATATCTAGAAGCTCATTACTGGAAGAGGGATATGGTGTGAGGTTATCTTAAAAAATTATATCAAAATTTTTAATTTGATTTAATGGATTCATAATCCAAAAAAATACCATAGGAATGGCTTTATTATTTGGAAGGCTATGGTCTCTACTTTATAAATTCTTGGTAGGTAGTTAGTATGGAAAGTGGGTGATGGAGGGAAAATTAGAGTCGAGGAAAACCCATAGGTTAGATGTGATGAGGAATATAGACTTCCAAACATACTAATTAAACACCTTAGAGGGAAAGGAATTTTCTACCTTTCTCAAGTACCTACCCAAATCTCACAACTATATGGAGTCAAGAATGGAAATTAGCTGATCTATTAGGTCTAGAAGATGCTAAGAAAGAGGCATGGGTTGACTATATTAGAAGCCTAAAAATCTATCATGTCAAATTACAAAATGTTCCTAATGAGCTAATTTGGTTTAAAAATCAAATTAGTGATATATATACACTAAATTTGGGGTATAAATTTATTTGTAATGTTGGTCAGGTGAATGTACAGGGTTGGTGGTGGAAAATATTATGGAAACAGAGGTGCCCTCTAAAAGGGAATATATTTTGGTGGGTGGTTCTCAATAGTAAGATTATAACTTTGGATCATTTATAAAAGAAGGGATGAAATGGTCTGAATAGATAACCTTTATGTAAAGTTTGTGTAGAAAATGTTAATCACTTATTCCTCACATGTGATTATATTGGTCAAGTCTGGATGGAGATCAGGGTGTTTACTAGAAAGTAAATTATATGGAATGGTGATACTATAGATGAAGCTCTCTTTAGATAGATGGAGAATCATGATTATAAGGAGATCAAAGCTTTACCCATCCTTTTTTCTAGGGAGTTTGGCTATCTATAAATGATTTTATTTTTAATGATAAGATCATATTACCTTACTAGTCAGCTTCCCAAAGTTTTAACATCATTAAAATATTTTACGTAATTGAAGAGAGATAAAGCTACAAGACAAATTATTGATGAGGTCATAGAAAAATAAGGGATTGGATTTATTTTAATGGGGTGGCACAAGGAGAACCTCAGATATGTGGTTTTGTAGGTATATTATTCTTTTAAGATGAACACTTGGTAAAGTTTAGATCAAGATTAGGGAATGGTACAAATAACTATGTAGAACTTATGGCTCTAAAATTATCTTTGATGCTTGCTGCTGAGAGTGGTATTACTCATCTACAAGTGTTCGATGACTCCCAATTATGATAAATTATGTAAATGACATATTTTAGATGGATAATATACAACTCTGGCCTATCTTAGAAGATATTAACTCTTTGGAATATCTTTTTACTAATGTGACCTTCCAGCATATTTATAGAGAGAGAATAGGATTATTGATGAATTATCTAAAGGTGGTATTCTATTAATTCCTAGATGATGGTTGATATTAGAACTTCATGATGGTCACATGGGTGATTATGAACATACACCTTTATTATAAATTTATCTATTTACTTTAGCATTTTGTTTTTATGTTTTTTCTAACTTTTGATCACTTCTATTATTGTGATTTTTTCTATATAGTGTGGATATTATTAAACTACACTAGTTTTTATAGGCTCGTACGAGTAGTTGTTGTTGTAATTTCTTTATTTGGACCTTTTTATAGAATGCTCTTATCATCATTTACAAAATTTAATCTTATTTTACTAATGAATTATGATAATCTTTTTTCGAAAAAAATCCATTATATGTATGTGTGTGTGTGTGTGTGTGTGTGTGTGTGTGTGTGTGTGTGTGTGTGTGTGTGTGTGTGTGTGTGTGTGTGTACGTATATATACATGTGTGTGTATAATATAAATTTCATCATGAATCAATAATTTAGTTAAAAAATAGTGTAATTAAAGCAAACTAAACACAATATTACTGATTATAAACTCAAATCAACAACTAACTAATCAATAGTTTAATCATTTGTTTACAAAAAATAGTGTTTTTTTATAGTATGATAGGATGTAACATACTCCCACCTCCATAAATAAGTCATCATCCTGATGACATTATGTTAAATAAAATCATATCTAAACATCATTTTAAAGTTTATAAAAATATATAATTCAAATAAATAAATAGTCTATTAAATTCTTCATAGTCCTCCCAAGTGGCACTATCTTTAGAATATTGGTCCCACTTGATCTTATATTTAGACACTTCTCTATTAGACAAGTTGAGCTTGCACGTTTTAATTATTTTGATTGGTTATATTATTACCACTCTTGGATCTAGAACTTGTAATGCATTTCAATCAAGTACATGCAAAGGATTATCCAAATATTTATTTATATAAGATACATGAAAAACATTATGAATGTGATCTAAAGTTTATGTAAAATTAAGTTTATATGCAATAAGTTTAATCACTAAGACTTTTAATTCTTTCATATTCCATAAGATATTAATAGAATGATTTATGGGAGAAAATTGTATATGTATTTTTGGTTCAATGCAATTCAAATCACCTTCTATGATTCATCATCATAAATAACTCATACAAGCTTAATCACTTCTATAATCTTGAAAGGTCTTATATATCTAAGTGTTGATTTGGCTAGTTTACCAAATCTAATAGAACACTTATGTGGTTTAAAATGTAGGAAAAACTTGTCTCCAACTGAAAACTACCTTGTTGTCCTTTTTAGATTAGCATAAATTTTATGTCAATTATTATCTTTAGCAAACCTTTATCTAATCATATTCACCAGCTCTTCCATTTCATCAAGCATATCAAGTCTAAAAAACACTTTCTCTTCTAATATATCCTAGATGGTAGGTGTTCTACATTTTATTCCATATAAAGCCTCAAATGATGTTATTTTAAAGTTGAATGAAAATATTTATTATAGGCAAACTCAACTAATGGAAGGTATTCTTCCCACATGTATTTTTATTTCAATCAATACATTCTCATAATATCCTATATAGGCAAACTCAACTAATGGAAGGTATTCTTCCCACATGTAGTTCTATTCCAATCAATACATTCTCAAAAGATCCTCTAAAACCTGATTTTCCCTTTCATTTTTTTCCATTTTTTCAGGATGATAGGTTGAACTGAAATATGTCAGTAAAAAAATATGTTATGCTATATTATGGTGGTATTGTGAAATATTATATATACAAGTGCATGTAGTTATCTATGTTGTAACTTGACAAATATTACTCATGGTTTTCTATTTAAATAATTTAGACCTATAAGAATATTGCTCCTTTGACTGATTTGGAAATAGGAAAGAATAAGATAGTAGAACTCAGTTATGCAAATTATTAAGTGTGATCTTGATAGGTATTTTCTTGGTAACTTGTAGATGATAATGAGCTATTTTTTGTTTTGTATTTATACAACACCTTTTTAAATGATCTCATAGCAGGGTGTAGATACTAAAATTGAATATTTATAGCATTTTAGTCTTGTACATTGAAAAATATCAATCAAGGCTCTACCCTTTAGTTATATATATCCCTATGGTCAAAAGGCTCATATTTTATATCTAAATATGCCTAAATTCTTATCTCATATTTTGAACTATATCATTTTGATGATCCAAGCCTCTTATACTACACATAAAAATTAAAACCAGATAAACATCCTTAACTTTTAGTTTCATATCCAAACCTTTTTTCTAGACTTCTAGATAATACTAGCCACAAAGGGACACTACTACCAATGGTAGTGTCAAATACTTATCTAATGTCCACTAGCCAAATATCATCCAAAATGAAAATGATCAGAAACCTATGGGTCAACCTATTTATCTTATTAAACCCTACTGTGAGATATTTTTAAAAGGTGTGGTATAAATATAAGTCTAAGCCTTCTCATTATTCATATATAAAATACAGGGAACATATAAAATATAAATCAATCAACTACACAAGCACTATAATCTACCCTATTTTTTCTTATTTTCATATCAAGCATAAGAGAAGTCATATTAGAGGTCTGAATCATTCAAAGAGCATCCCATGAGTGATATATATAAAATTACAAGTTAGATCACTACTACATAGTTATATAATATATTTCACCCTTATGCACACACTTTCCCACACATAGGGGATAATTACATAAGTATTAGGCCCTCTTTTAAGTATTGGATATATAGGCAATGCACATTTACATAGGGGTCTTTGGGGTAGCTTGACATCATGAGCCCACTAACAAATTTATCAATAAATTATTCCAAGGGTGAATATTTAGGGTTTTATTGATGATCAAAGAGAGATAATGTATTGCATATTTGAATATATTCATTTATCTATCATTATTTTAGATTGATCAATGAATAGCTAGGGTTTGTTTAATTAATAAAGAAAGATATCATGTATTCTATATCTAAACCTAAAATAGTGAAGTTTGTTGCATCTAGATCCATCCATTACTCCATACTTGACACATACATCACAATAAAACACTAATGTTGATGGTAGTGTCTATATCTAGTGATAGTGTATGTGGCCATAAAAGTATAATTTATAAAATCTAATGATTGATCTAGAATATTAATCATGCATGTTTTACATATACTTTTATTCTATATCTTCTCACACAAAATAAACTATATACGTACCATCATTTATTATTTATTTCAATATCTATACTTCACTATTTTTAGCAATCCTAATTATATAAATTTATAATGTTACTTATCTGAGTTTTCTATTAATGGGTATGTTATAGTTTAGTTTATCACCCTTGTGTTAGAAATATTTATATATTCTTAACCTTATACCCCATTTATAAATCTAGGGTTGATCAACATCATTTATTGAATTCCCTATAATAAAATGTGTCATATTATTGAGTTTATAAACTACTACCTGTTGATGCCTAAATGTGTACCAAAGGTGCCTAGAGTGTTAAGAAACACTTCTCATTTTAAAATTATAGGAATTCAGTGCATGAGTTGTAAGTTGTAGTAAACCTATTACCTATTAGTGGAATAGAGGTAGAACAAGTGACTATTTCATAATATTTATATTAGTTGGTGGTTAGGAGCCACTATGGCCAAATAGTAGATCTATGTAGAATATGTAGTATATTATGCTAAGAATAGTGAATCATGATCAATAACTAATATAAGATGGATATTTATAATGAACATTAAACTAAGGATATCTAGTTAAATAAAGAAGCAAAAGGAAGGGTAGGGAAGAAATAAGGATGTTGTTGGTCTTGTTCCAGATAATATGACAAAGTTCAATTTTCATCTAGATATGTACTTAACAAATTTGTAACATGAAACATCTTAAGCTGAAATTGCATCATGCATCAAGAAAACTTATAAGGACCATGATAAATAATATAAATTATAACTAAGCTTACTTTAAAGACTTACTCCTATAAGCAGATAGCTAATGCGCATCCACAAATGCAGAGCAAATAAAATGAAGTAAACAAAGGAACCTTAAATTAACCTAGCATTAGCACAAGTTAACAACCATAAAATCAAATATACACAACAAGAATTCAAAAGAACCATTAAATTTTTAAAGTAAAACTAGATAGCTGAGAGAAAAACCATATAGCACTTCACACAAGCAAATACTAGATAATCTTTACATAATTCCTTGCTTATATTAATGGCTCCTAGTTTACAAAGTAATCTAGTTCTAAGAACTCCCTCCCCTTTTTATAAATTGCAATCCTCCCTTTATAAGATGAAAGGCAACATTTCAATTAGTCCAAATCTAATGTAGTCATGTAAAATGCAAAATTATACAACTTCAATATGGCTAAGACACATAATCCATAGATCCTCTTGTTGGCTCATATAACCCTTCTAGGCTACTTCTTTCATTGATTCCTAGTCATCTAAAGCTTTCCAGACTTAGCCCTTTCAAACCCACGTATCCCTTTCAAGCCTAGATCCATCCCTCTAGGTTTCATCCCATTAGGATAATAGTGCCCAAATAGGATAGGAGCACTAGAACCTAGGGTGTCCTATTTTTGGTGCTATTATCTAAGTTCACTTTTGCCTTTAATGGTCACATTTTTCTAGTTCCATATCTTTTTCCCTATCAACCTCACATGAATTAATTTAATATATGATCATTAGTTTCCCTATAAAAGGCCATTAAAATTCCATTTAGAGGGGTTGACACTCATTTACAAGAGAGATGCAAGAATACAATCAAGTACACTCAAGCACTCTTCCTCATTCTTTGCACATAGCCTTCCAACATTGTTTCAAGCCTAATCAAGTCATTGCACCAATCCTTATCCTACTGAAGCACATCTAATTTCACATTATAGTTTCATTTATCATACACAAATTTTACCAAGAACTTCAATGAGATAACTACATTAGTTTGATCCCTCTTTAGATTATTAGTATGTAGGCAATGTGCCCACACACAAGGTGTGAAGTGCATCCAGTGTATCCTTTACACATTAACCCCTTCTCTCTCTTTCCCAAGTTTGCATTCAAGTTCAAGAACTAGGAACTCCTAAGGGTTTTTAAGATTAAAATAGGCACACAACGAGCTCTATGAGGTCCCAAACCCTAAAATTTTAGTGGTGAAGTAACACAAACATTCTAAATAGAACCTAAAAATCTTTTAGCCTCAGGACAATATCACCAAAATAGGATTACAACATCAAATAGAAATGTGTCCTATTTTAAATTCTCCTATCCATAAATTAAATGAATTTTAGGGACATATTTTCAATTTTTTCTCAGTCCTACTCATCCAATATCAGAACTAGTCTTAGTATAGATTAGCTAGAATAAGCTAAGTTTTAATTCTCTCACTTCTTACTATATTTAGAAAAGGGAAAAATACAACCTATTTACAAAAATTAGTAGGTTAATTATTTCATATTTATTTACTAATTTACATTACTCAACCCCTTTATTATTTATGAATATAACTCCTATATTCAAAAATTAATAAAACATTTGGTGAACCTGACTTACTTTGAATTTTTGCACAAAAACCCTAAAAACCCTAGGGTTAATTATTTCTAATTTTTTGAAATATTTTCTTGATTTTTCATAAATTTAAAAATCATAAAACTAAAAATTAATTGAAATATTTTCAATAAATTCACTCAAACCCTAGTTTGCACATATTAGGTCCTATTTGAATTTAAACACTTTCAAACCACTAAGAAAATTATATTTCTAATTTTAGAAATATTTTTAGATTTTTCCTAAATTTTTAAAGATAAATTATACAAATTCATAACATTTTTTTAAATTATCATACTAATTTTGAAAAAAAGTCTTTTCAAACCCTAGTTTCATCAACTAGTTCCCAGTTATTTTCCAAGCTTTTTTCCAATCATATTCCGCATTTAAAGTTGAATATCTAAATCAAAAAATCAAATTTCAAATTCAAAAGATCATAATATTTTGAAAAAAATATTTTTGAAAAATACCAAGTTACGTGTACTAGTTCCTTTTTTCTTGTTGAGTTATCACCTTACATCCATAATCAAATTGCAAAAATGATGCTCATTTATTTACAAACTTTTCTTACATTTCTTGCAAATAACAAGGAAACCATAATGGGCCCTATCATGTACATTAATGATGAAGTCTATCATATGTTATTACAAAGCTTCATCCTTTGAATTTCATGCTTGTGTTTCATAATAAGCAATGATATTACAAAATTCATTGCTAAAATTGCACAAGATTTCAATATTTCATTTGCATATTCTCTATCTCTCATATGGAAAAAAAATTCAAGATTATCATGCTAAACACATTACAAATGTTATAATACGTGTCAAATATATTTATGCATTATTTCACAAATAAATGCTCTCTAACCTTTTCTCTCTATCTCTCATAGGGAAAAATATACAAGTTCATCATGTTAAACACATTATAAATTTCATAGCACATGTCATAGTTTCTTATGCATACATGCACAAATTCATGCTTTATATCCCTAGTTTGTTATATTTCATGTGGCAAGTTATCTATAGTTATATTTTTATTCAATTTATAATTCCACTTACATGCATTTTATCATATATGCATAATTTTATACCTAGATGTATATGCCTCTTTAGGTGCTCATGTTTTAATGTCATATTTTATGTAGAGGAAAGAAATACCTTCTCCTCCTCTCCCTTAAGAGGGTGATAACTACTTTCCCTCTAACTAGGTCCATGCTATCACCCCTCCAAAAGGTGAGGCTGCCTCTACTATTATTCCCAATGCATACATTCAGCCTACAGCTTTTTCAAAACCTCTTCAACATACGTGCTTACATGTCCAACTGAAATCAACTAAGGTTTGCACTTGTGAGACTCTAAGGAATCAAATCACCAGCATGAGCAAGATATTTTCAGATTTACAAACATAGAATCAAATATTACATGAAAATATCACAACATTGGAAGATCATATTACAATACAAAATCTTCAAGGGTATCCTAGTGCTAATCATGTATATGCACCTTTACCTACTCAATTGGTTGCAAGCAATGTTATATATCAAAATAACAAATAAAAATAAAGTAACTCTATAACTAGTGATTCAAAAAGCATTCAAAGATCAAATAAGAGTTCAAGTGAGCTACTAATGGAAATGATTAAATCTTTTGAGTGAACTACTAAGGGAAATGATTAAATATAGCTTAATCAAACTACCTCTTCTACCTCCAGTGAGAAGTTATAGATATTATTAAGCCTATCATAGATTGCATGGCCATCACACAGATACATGTTTGGCATTGAAAAAGTATGTACAATAGATAATTATTAATGAGGACCTTATAAAATGTAAATCAATCAAGCAATCCACAACAACATAGGAACACATTCATAAAGGCTCAAATTCAAAAATAATACAAAAGTGGTTACCAAAGCAAAAATCAAAAAAACAAAAAGATCAATAAGCAAAATTAGATTAATAAATATTACCAAAATCATAGGTGAAGCATGAAAAATATGGAAATCTACCTCTCCAAAATGAGGCTTAACTTTCAAATTAGCATGGGTTTGGTCAAAGATATCTACAATAGTTTAATTATCAAGGTCAAGGGTTGGGAAAGCATGCTCAAGGCATTACTACTCCTATTATAGTAGATGATAATGTTTGTCACTAGGGTTTGGGATTTATTGAATATCCTAAGGCAAATCATTCACAGACATAATTTAATAAAGGAAAATATTTAGATACAACAATAGTCAACATTAGCATTCTATTGGTTCAAAATCAAGATGATAATGATGAGTAGAATAATATAGGTTATTATGATTTTCAAGATACCGAGAATGAATCTAAATATACAAATTCATATTCTCAACATTTCAATCATGCTTCAAAATCATGCATGATTCCATTATTTGATACAGGACACCTTGATAGGGAGTCTCAATTGAGACTCATCAATTAGTATCATTTCTTCACAGTATTACTTGTACATAATTTGTTTTTATCATCAATTATACATAATCTCTTTTACTTGGTTTTACATAGCTTATATAAAAATTAATAAAATTCAAAATACAAAAACATTTTGATTATATGCATCATCCATGCTTTACATTATTACTATCATGCTAGTACTTACATTTGTTGTTTCATGTTATTATTTATCAATTATCTACATTACCATGCTTTACTTGATCTTCTTTGAGTGTGTGCAGTGATATTTAGTTACTTGATTGCTTCACTCTACCCATTGAGGGGGCATTCCTACTTCTACATTCGAGACACACATCGATATACACACCCACTGGGGGCATCTTCTACATGACTACACCATCCAATTTATATCATTCCTACACTACACACTCTGATTTATCATATTAATCTACTTTACTTAGTAGCTTACACAAAATACTAAATCAACATTTTACTAGTATCCAACACTTGTGTATCTCTTAGCATAAACCTAGTCTTATACTAAACATGTTTTACATACTCTCACATTTGCTTTGATTAGTTAGATGTATTTGTATCTTTCTAGTTCTTACATGCTTACTTTACTTGCTTAGCGTAGGTTATGTGATTTCATTTCCCATTCTAGCTTGTGTCTTACTTATGCCTTAGGACATTTACCAATGTCCTTTGCTTCTATTCATGTGTGTGCCTTAGGAAATTTTCCAATTTCATTTATTGGTACTCTTTTATGTGTTTGTGGCCCATGTGTCAACTTTGATTATTCACTTATATGTGTATGTGGCATATGAACATGCCTTCCATGTTTGTCTTCCAGCTTGAGTGACATATGACCATGTCCCTTGTTTGCATGGATCCTTGGCCATCCTTGTATGTTTCTTTCTTCTTTATTATTTCTTGATTGCTTTTTTTCTTTTCATTATGTGTAATTCCATGATCCATATCATGCATTTACCTTACTTTCTTAGATGTCATGATGGGCATCATGCTCCATCCCTTCAACTAATAACTAACATCTAACTTTTCTATTTCATTACTTTATGCATGATTTCACATTTTTATATCTATCTAGGCATACCCATATTGATATAAAAATCTCACAATACAAACATTGATATATCTTGAAACATATTGTCAAATATCAAATGTTATACCATATATCTATTTAGCTTAACACATTTGTAGGTCTCTTTTCTTTTGAGGGTAGTCATTGAAAGTTCATCATTCCTATCCTCAAAAGAGGGGACATAAAATAGGGGTTTTGTCATAGAGATTAAACCTCCTAGAATTCAAAATTTCAAAATTCAAAACACTCAGTATAGAATCCAAAGGTCAAACTAGTTAAATCAGAGCAAAAAAATAGTGATAATTTCAAATCAATAGTCAATTTTCATACCAAAAAATAACACCAAAAATGGATAGCAGCACCAAACACAGGGGTGTCCATAGTTTGGCACTCCTTTCCAAGTACAAAAACACTTAGGGGTTCTAAAAACAAGTAAAAAGTTAAATTTAGGGATACTTTTTTGCACTTCTAGATTAGTCAGATTCGGTAGTTTCAGCATAGTTTTCTCAAATATAGGGGGTTATCATATGTAGCATGATGGTTCTTAATTTTATTTTAGATTATGTAGTTGTCATAACTTCTAGATTAGAATCCATGTTCTAGACATCATTGATTGGGGGTAATGTGTATGGCACATTGATCTTCTTTTATTTTAATTTTTCAATTTATTCTAGGCATTCTTAGCAGTTACATGCCTTTATCTATAGGTGGTGGCCATCACATTCAAGTTAAATTTTCACACAAGTTTAGCTTTTTGAGTACCTAAGTTCCTAATTTGGCTTTCATATAAGCTTAGTACATTATTTTTAGAGTGGATTTAATACAAGCCTAACCTCCATCTTTCAAAATGGCCAAGAGTGGCCTAATTTCTAGCACACATTCAACTATCCACACCACATTGTCAAGATTTCTATCACATATATGGGCTTCATGAGCCATCTCATATGACATCTATTATATACTAATATCACTTCATAGCTTCACTTCACGTGGCAATGATGGAGCCAATGGTCTAGATAGTCTTTGTATTCTTGAGCCACCTATTCAAAGGGATTGGACAAACAGTCCAAACATAAATTAGCAAATGCATGATTCATTAACTTCACATAGTTGGTGATGATGGAGCCAAAGGGATATCCTTTGCATTCTTGAGCCATATTTTGAGGAATTGAGAATTCAACTTTATTTATGATATTACTCTTCATTCAACACACACTTACCATAATCTAGCATCATTATATGTTTTATATTGGTTCGCATACCTAATGAAATGCATTCATTCCTTTCTCTTCCTCTTACTTAGCTCTTGTACATTCTTATTTTAGATATAGTGTATCTAGTAAGAACTGATCTAATTTATACTTTCATTATAAAATCACAATTCATAGTGTGTTCTCTCTATGCACATCTAGCATCACACAACTTCATGAGCTTCACCCTTCTAGGTAAGTTTAGGTATGCTTTTTATTTTCTTTTATCCTAGTATTTTGTTTTGTTACATCACTATAATAAAGGGGGGGCAATGTAGTCATGTAATATGTGAAATTATACAACTTCAGTATGGCTAAGACACCTAATCCATATGTCCTCTTGTTAACTCACACAACCCTTATAGGCTACTTCTTTCACTAATTCCTAGTCATCCAAAACTTTTTAGACTTATCCCTTTTAGACCTAGGCATCCCTTTCAATCCTAGATCCATCCTCATAGGACTCATCCCCTTAGGATAATAGTGCCCAAATAAGACAAGAGCATTGGAACTTAGGGTTTCTTGTTTTTGGTGATGTTATCAAGTTTAATTTTGCCTCCAATAGTCAGATTCTTCTAGTTCCTTATCTTTTTCCCTATCAACATCATGTAAATTCATTTAACCCAAAATCATTAGTTTCCCTATAAAAATCCATTAAAATTCCATTTAGAGGGGTTGGAACTCATTTACAAGAGAGATGTAAGAATATAGGAAATTACACTTGAGTACTCTTCCTCATTCTTTGCACATAGCCTTCCAACATTGTTTCAAGCCTACCCAAGTCATTGCACTAGTCCCTAGCCTACTGAAGCACATCCAATTTCACATTCTAGTCATGTGGTTCATACACAAATTACACCAAGTAGTTTAATGGGAGAACTACATTAGCTTGATCTCTCTTTGGAGTATTGGTATGTAGGCAATGTGCCCACACATAGGGTGTAAATTTCATCTAGTGTATCCTTTACACACTAACCCCTTCTCTCTCTTTCCCAAGTTTGAATTCAAGAGGAGGAGCTCCTAAGGGGTTTAAAGATTAAAATAGGCATACAGTGAGCTCTATGAGGTCTTAGACCCTAAAATTTTAGTGACAAGGTAACACAGACATTCTGAATAGAACCCAGAAAGATTTCAACCTTAAGACAATAGCATTGAAATAAGACCACAACACTAGATAGTAGGGTGTCATATTTTTTATGTTCCTGTCTAATTAAGAAACAAAGTTTAGGGACCTATTTTTGATTATTTATCAATCCTACTCATCCAGTATCAGACCTTGTCTCAGTCCTAATCAACTAGAATAAACTAAGTTTTAATTTCTCTCACTTCCTACTATATTTAGAAAAGGCAAAAATACAACCTATTTACACAAATCAGTAGGTTACTTCTTGCATATTTATTTACTAATTTACATTGCTTATCCCCTTTATTATTTAGGAATATAACTCCCATATTTATAAATTAATAAAACATCTAATTACATTTGAACATGTCTATAGGATAGGTGTATTTTCAAATGTTTTTAAAAAAATATCTTTTCAAGTGAACTAACATATAGACAATCTATGCTCTTAAAAATTACACATGTTTATATAAAATAATATCCTATTTTAAGATATTATTCAATGTTAGCTACAACAAGAATATTTTATTTCACCTAATTTAGGACCTATTGGTTGTTGATGTGCTCTATAATTTTTATCTTAGGGTCATTTTTATTTATTGATGTTGCCCAATATTGGCATGTTTCCATCTTTAATATTCTCAAAGATAAACATTGCCCCAATGGCATAGTTAGTTTAGACATTACGAGCTTAGCTTTCACTCTTTATATTACCAGGTTTGTATAGTCTCTCAATTGGCCTATTGCACTTATATAACCTCAATGTGGCATTCTAGGTCATTCTATTCATCCCTATCCATTGCCTTTTAAAATTTGGGTTTAAGTTTATTATGTTAAAATTGGAATCCATACGACCATTAGTTGATGTCCACAGGAACATCTTTAATAGTCATGTGACCATCAATTTTAAACATGTGATTTAGGCCCTTTACTATGTTAAATTTGACATATTCATGGCCATCATTTGACATCTACAATAATGACTTTGATGGTTTCATGATCATCAAATTTAAGCACATGATTGAGGTTGTTTACTATGATAATATTGGTGTCTTCATGGTCATCATTTGACGTCTGTGAGAACATCTTTGATGGTCGTATGGCCATCAATTTTAACATAGTTATGGGGGATATTTACCAAGACTACCACTTGTCATCTTTTAGTTCACTCTGTACTCTACATATACCATGTGGTAGTCCTACATTAACATAGAGCTTTGTTTGAATTAGCTTTGACTTGATCACAGTCTATTTGATTTAGGTCCTCCATTTAAATGTGGGTTGTAAATTGGGATCTGGGTAGTTGAATGTGATTGGTTCATGAATTATATAAATGATTAAGTTACGATCGAATACGTATAAAGTAATTGGTATAAAATGATTAAGTTAAGTCTCAAACAAATGATATGGGACCCCATGAATTTTAAAGGGACTTAGCATAACTACTTTTGACCATGGTTTATTCATATTAATAAATACAAACAATTTGGTCCAAGGTTAAGTTAAGTCTATAACATATAAAATATAACCTGAGGATAATAAAAGGACCTCAACATAAAGATCTTGGACTAAGGCATTTTTTTTGGGATAAAAGTCTCGAAGGGAACTTATCATAGGGGAAAGGGCACTTTCAAGAGTCTGAAGAATAATTGAGGAAGGCAAAGGACCCTTTCAAAAAGCCTGAAGGGAATGTCTAAAGACAAAGTATCCCTTAAAAAAAGCTTGAAGGGCATATTTAGGAAGGTAAAGGACCATTTCAAAACTCTTGAAGGGTGTCTTACACAAAACCCAAAGGGTAATTTCAAGAATCTAAAGGGCACTTTCAAAAGTTTTGAAGGGCCATTCTTTCAGGGGAATTATCTCAGACAAAGCATTTGACCCATTTCCCTCAAAGACCAATTTTTTTCAAACAAAATGTCTGAAATAAATGTAATGCTGAAAACATAATTCCCATTAGGCACTTTCAGGATAAAATGTCCAAAATAAATCTTGGATAAAAAACCTGAAATATACTTAGCTTAAACAAAAGGTCTGAAGGAAAACTAACCCAAAAATAAAGTCTGAAGGATATGTTTCGAGGGCTCGAAGGATATTTTTATAAGACCTGAAGGGTATGTGTCCTTCACAAAAAACTCAAAGGATAATCTTCAAAAAAAATTCTTGGGACAAAATCCTAAAAGCACTTGGAAAAAGTATTTTGCACAAACCTCGAAGGGCAATTATTTTAGGAAAAAGTCTTGAAGGAAAAGCTTGAAAGGTAGAAACATAGAAAAAGGACCTTATGGATAATAGAAAGATTAGAAGGGGGACTCAAGACATAAAAGGGACTAATCATGGATGTTATACTAAGTTTTGGTTATTTTGAAAAACATGACTAAGCCGTAGGCAATAAAAAGAGACCAAGCTTATAAAATTATTTAAAAGGTTCCCACATAAAAATCTCTCACCAAATTCAAATTTGAATTTAAAAGGTCCAGGTAAAATATTAGGCTAGGGTTTCAAAATATGAATCTATTATAGACTAAGGCTAGTAAAGATTAATTAAATAATGAAGCATAAAAACCCTAAGCATGTTCATTTCCATATGGGTTCCATTAAACCTATAGCTTGAAACAACAAATATCCAGTGTCATCACTTTAGATAAGATTAAGTCAGAACCTTGAATAAATATGTTAACCAAACCAAGTTTAGATGATCTTCAAATAACAATAATGTGAATTATGACACTCTGATCAAGTGGATTTTCAATTCCAAGGCACAAATTTGCACAATTTGACACATGGGTCCCCATTTTTTATAGATGGGGGTATGTTGACCTAAACAAATGGTGATTTTTAGGGGAAAAATAGAAATATATTAGAATTCAAAGACTCTAGTTCAGACTAGTTCATACTAATAATCAAGCTACTTATTCTATTTGATCAAGCACCATTATTAAGATTAGCTCATGGTTAAAATAAATATTGTACATGTAGAATTAAGATCAAACATTAAAACTCAATCATGTTGCATGTGTGTTTTGATTCCACTTACTGATTTCCAAAGGATTCAAAGAAAAACTTCTAGGTTAATGACTTTAATCATTAACACTAGCTTTCATCATGTTTGGATATTCATCAAAGACCATGTTTAGCTCAAGGAAGGCTTGGGTAGTGCTCTACTAATAGTTAGGAATCCATATCCCTGATAGAGATGCCTTTGGCTCCACTCAAGGCTTTGTTCCACTACCAACTAGGCATTTATAGTCCCGATGGAGATTACCATAATCACTTAGAATTAGAAATATTTTAATTTTTCAATAAGCTCTTATTTTTATATTTTTCCAAGTCATTTTTATCTTTCTATCAAAGGTTGGGAACTAGGTTATCCAAGTTGAGGGATTTGGTCAATTGTTTGATTTTTAGGTAATCATCCTTAGTTGTAAACTTTATCCCAAGCAATTAATTTTTTTTAAGTGCAAGCATGACTATGCTTCAATGATATAAGCTTTCATCCTACATGTGCAATCCTTCTTAAAACCAAATCTTAGATCAAAATAAGGTTCAAAATCTTAAGGAATAATTAACTTATCCATCAGTCTTTGCTAGTTTCTCTAAACTCAAACATCAAACTCACATTTCAACAATCAATGATCAATATATGTTGAAGGTTCATACCCATATTTCTGAATTGTGAAGCTCTTAGGCAAGCTAGATAAAACATGAGCTGAGAATTATCCTAAAGGACTCATTTAAAAGCATGGAACAAAGCAAGATGAAATAAATAAATATAAATAGGAATTATATACAAACAAGGGATATAAAGGAAAAAATCAATATCCAAAGAACAAGAAAGAAACTAAACTAAGCCCTAAATGAAATAGACAAAGTACTTACCTCCCAGATCATATGGAAAATTATTTAACTTACTACAAATCTTTCAAGCATGATTACTTCCATTCAATTGCATCTTCTTGTGGATAGGATTACTTGTATTCTTATGACTTATAGGTGATTTATCTTGGTCTCTTATCATCATTATTAGATACATAGATCAAATATATGAATCGAAGACCCAATCATCTTCTTCCTAAATTCTCCTATTTTACAGTAGGAGTGCTCGTTTTGTTTCATCCATAGATAGATAATGGCTTATGTAATCTTCACTTAGTAATGGTAAATTAGCTAGCATCCTTATCTAGATGTCTTCATTAGGTTCTTTCTAAGGTGGACATGGAATACTAATCTTTTTACAAAAATATTCCAAGTCATCCCAAAAGGCTTGTTCATCCTAATCCACTAAATATAATTCATCTAAAATCTCATCTTCAAAAACATGTTGGTCCCCTACTCTTGACCTTTTAATGAAGTCACGTGATAATTCCTAATTTGATTCACCTACTTTATCTTCATCCTTAGTGAATAGGTGCATCTCTTTTATGCCATCAAGATCCATCTTATCTTGGTTTAGGACCTCCAAAATAATATCATCTTCTAGAAACTCCAGATCATTGGTGAAATCCTTAGATGAAGAATCCATGTGTTTTTCTATGCCATCATCTACCATATTTATCTCTTAGATTCCATTTAATATAATCATGTTATGACTTATATCAGTGATCATATTTTTTAAGGGTATTCTCTCTTTTATAAATAAATCTATGTGGGTTGTCATTCTAGACACCTTCTAAAGAAAGATCATTTTGTACTCAATCTATATCCATTTATAGCAACTCCTCTTCTTCATCTACAGATGTTCTAATGATGATTTATTTTTGGTATTCAATTGAAATTTCTTTTACACCTTTAAGAATACAAGTTCCCTCATATGCAATTTCTTTGATTGGCTCATCTTCATCTTTATCTTCATCTTCAAATGAAAAATCAAAGGCCTATATGAAACCTTGGGATGTTCTTAAAAATCTAGATGTTCCTACATCAAAGTCTTGATTAGACATAATTTTAGAGGTTTCAAAAATATTTTAATGATCATCCAAAACAATATCATAGAAACTTATTTGTATGTTTTCAGATGATCCATTATTGTTGTTGTTTTAACAATTTTGGAAATATTGATGTAGTATTCTTAATTTAGTTAAAGGGTATAGATTGATAAATCAATAAATAATATGTAGTAAATAGGCTACTAATTTGTGAAATTTATTTGTAATTAGAGTTTTTCTAAAAATAGTAATAAGAGGGAGAAAATAAGACTTAGTTTAAATTGTGTTGATCCAACTAAGACAAGATCTGATATTCACTATATAGGCCTAGGACACTATCACAAATAGGATTTTGACTTTAATTTTTTGATTGGACAAGAGCACCAAAAGTGGATAGGATTGGCATCAGTGTTGTATTCCTTGTTTGATTTTGTTGTCTTGAGGATCTAAGCTTTCTAGTCTTTATTTGGTAGGTCTGTGTGACCCTATCTCTAAAGTTTTAGTAGTCAAAAGTTTGTAAAACTCCCTATATAGTAGATTCTTTCTTAAAACCCTATCTTTCATTATGCTTTGACCAATTTTGAACAAAAGGTGGGGGGGTGGGGTGGGGGGGTGCGAGGGGGGTGGGGGTTAGTGTGTGTAAGATGCACTAGATGTGCTTCACACCCCATGTGCAAATACACTACCTACATACCAATACTTCAAAGAGGGATCAAGCCATATGAAGTTCTCCCTTTAAAAGTTCTTGGTGTAATCTTGATATGAGAATGTAAGGAAATGCTAAATTAGGTGTGCTTGAGATGACTAGGGACTGGTGTAAGGATTTGAATAAGTTAGGAATAGTATTGGATGGATATATGCAGAGAATAGGGAAGATCACTTGAGTGGTTTCACTTATATTCTTTCTTGCTTGATAATATTTTCCAACCCTTTCTAAATTATCTATGAATGGGATTTTATAGGGATCTATTGGTCATGGATTGAATTTTCTCATGTTATTCTGATAAGGAGAAAGATGGGGAACTAGAATAAATTGACCATTTGGGTAATAAATAATCTTATAAAATAGTGCTAAAAGTGGATAGGAGTGGCATTAGTACTATTGTCCTAGTGTGGAGCTATTGTCCTAGGTAGATAAGACTTGGGGGGATAAATTGGTCTTGAAACAAGGGTCTTGGCTCAACTAGGATTAGGTCTAAATAGCTATGAATGACTGGGAATCAATGAAAATAAGCCTATGAGGGTCATGAGAGAAATCAATAGGGACCTATGGGTTAGGTGTCATTATTCATGCTCAAGTTACCAATTTTTGCATTTTATATGACTACATTTGCCCCCATTTTATTCTAGTGATGTAGCAAAGCAAAATACTATGATAAAGGAAAAATAGAAAGTGTACCTAAACTTACCAGCAAGGGTGAATCCCATAAAGCTATTTGATGTTAGGTGTGTATAGAGAGAGTACACTATGAAGTGTGAATCTACAAGTGAAAACAAAGAGTATATCAGTTCTTACTAGATATATTATATCTAAAATAAGAACATACAAAGTTGTGTAAGAAAGAGAAGAAGAGAAAAGAATGAATACACCACACCCAATACATAAACCAATACAAAACTTGTTGTGTTATTGAGTGATATTAGATATGTGCTAAACCAAGAGTGGTATCGTGAATAGAGCTGAGTACTCAATTCCCAAAGAGTGGCTTAAGAATGTAAAAGCTAGCCCTTTGGCTCCATCATCACCCACTAAGTGAAGATAGGTGGTCATACATGTGTTGATTGATGTTTGGACTATGTATCCAATCCATATGAATAGGTGGATTAAGAATACAAAGGCTAGTTATTCCTTTGGCTCTATCACTACCCCATGAAGTGAAGCTATAAATTGATACCAATATAGAGTTTGTGTTGTATGAGATGGATCCTAAATCCCATGAATGTAATATGATATAAAAATGTTAGCATGGATATCCAAATGTATGCTAGAAATTAGGCCACTCTTGGCCACTCTGAAAGATGGAGATTAGGCTTATATGAAAACAACTCTAAAGCTGAGAATCTAGCTTATGTGGAAGCCAGTTAGGAACTTTAAAACTCAAGAAATCAAAAGTTAGTTTGTATGAAATCCAAACCAAAATGATTCCAACCGCCTATAAATGGAGTAAGGCATACAACTATTGAGAATACCTAGGTAATGCTAAACTTAGAAAAGAAATAAAATAAATGTGCCATGCCCCCAATCATTAGTGTTTGAAATATGGATTATAATCTAAAAGTTATACCAACTACCCTATCTAAGACTAGAAGTGAGAGCCATCATGTCATGCATGATGCCCCCTATATCTAGATTCTCTAAGAAAACTATATTGAAACTATTGATTTTGGTCTGAACTATAGCTGACAAAATTGTAAATGAACTTCTCTTTTTGTCTATTTCTAGAAAATTTGGTTTTTTTCTATTTAGATAGGAGCACTAAAAATAGATAGTAGTACCACCAGTGTTGTAGTCTAGTCTTGGTGTTATTGTCCTAGGCCAAATCTAATGACTATTCTAAATTCTTCATTATCTACTTGGTCTGTTCTAAATGGTTTGATGTCTAGTTGTTGTTCTAAGTGTTCTAAAAATAGATTTTTTTTATTAGTAAGAGTTCTGATCTTTGTGATAAATCCCCTATTTTTCCCCCTCTTATGAGGGTATGAAGTTAGACCTTTCAATGATTTCCCTCAAAAAAAAATCCCTATAAATGTGTTATGCTACAAAATATATGATATAGCAATGATAATTGGTAATATATCTCAAACTATGGCATGATTAAATTGAGAGATTGTTAGATCAATAGGGGTATGCCTAGATAGATATAAAAATATAATAGCATGTGCCATGTACTAAACTAGAATTTAAAGTCTAGTTAGTTGTTAGTTGTTAGTTGTTAGTTGTTATTTGTTAGTTGTTAGTTGTTAGTTGTTAGTTGTTAGTTGTTATTTGTTAGTTGTTAGTTGTTAGTTGTTAGTTGTTAGTTGTTAGTTGTTAGTTGTTAGTTGTTAGTTGTTAGTTGTTAGTTGGAAGGATGGAGCATGATGTCCATCATGGCATCCAAGAGAAGTTGAATAATGTATGATATGGATCATGGCATTTTAAACAATCAAGAAGTGAAAAAACAACAAGCACATAAGGTAAGAAGCAAAAATCATACAAAAGTGGCAAGGGGCCAAGTAAATAAGGGACATGGGCATATGTCACTAAAAATAGAAAGCAAACATACAAGGCATGTTCAAATGCCACATACACATATATTTAAAACAAGCAAGTTAGCATGGAAGCCATAATCACATAGAGAAGTATAGACAAAGGTCATTATCAAATATCCTAAGGCACACACATGAATAGAAGTAAAGAACATTGGCTAATGTCCTAAGACACATACAGCAGACAAACAAGAACCAAGAAAATGCAATCACATCAAGCTAATTCTAAGAAAGAAAATAAATCATGTAAGGAACTAGAAGTACAATCACATCTAACTCATCAAATCAAGATGGAAACTATGCAAGACATGTTAGTTCAAGACTAGGTATATTCTAATAAATACACAAATGCTATATACTAGTGAGTGTTGATAGAGTAATCTATGTAAGCTAGTAAGTAATGTATATCAACATGATAACTAGAGTGTGTGGTGTAGGAATAACATAACTTGGATAGTTTAGTCATGTAAAAGATGCCCCCAGTGGGTATGTATATCGATGTATGTCTTAGATGTAGAAGTAGGATGCCCCTTAATGGGTAGAGTGAAGCAATCATGGAGCTGGATGTTACTACACACACTCAAAGAAGATCAAGTGAAGAATGGTAATGTAGATAAATTGATAAAAAATAAGCATAGAATATCAAGTACATGTCTAGCATGATATTAGAAATGTGAAACATGGATATTGTATACAATCAAAATGTTTTTGTTATTTTTGACATATTTGAATGTTTTTGTGTTTTGAAATGTTAAATTGTTTTTGAATTTTTGAAATATTTGAACTATGTAAAATCAATCATAACAAACTATGTATAGGTAAGATTGGAAAAGATGATACTAACCAATGATTCTCATGGGATACTCCCTATCATGGTGTCCTGTATCAAGGAGAGGAATCATACATGATTATGAAACATGATGGAAATGTTGAGACTGTGGATCTTAAAGTTGTATATGATATAAATGCTCTAAAATATCTAAAGTAGAAATAGAGTGTGGGGTCCCCCTTTAACTCTGATAATTAGATACAACTATAGGGATCTTAGGGACCCATTTGGTAGTAGGATAAGCTCTTTGAACATGTGTTCTATGAGTAAATGCATGAGATATCAATGATACTACCCTAGGTGTGAACATTATAACTAGAAGTTGTCTAGAATCCTAAAACTATGGAGGTGTATGAACTCTCTATGTTGGTGATAGATGCCTCAATTGTGGCTAAATCAAAACTAGAGGAGGAACTATAATTGGTGTAGAAACTAGAACTAGAAGCTAAACCAAAATTGGTGATTGTATTGTAGAAGATGGCTCTAAAGTGGGGAGTGGTGACTCATATATAACTCCACCAATTATAAAAAACCAATTAGTGTGAATTAATTTCATGCATCTGTGAACTATAGAAGGTACTACTCAAAAAATTTGAATCCATGGTCGACCAAGTAACATATCAAAAACTCCTACACTAGGAATAATAATGAATGGTGCAGCCACATGTGTTGGACCAACCTTTAAAGAAAGTACAATCTCACCTAATGAACTCTATATGTGCCCACTAAATCCACTAATAAATATGTCCATTGAGGTAATATCCTACTATGAATATCCTAAATGTTACAGTAATGTCATAGTGCACATGTTTACACTAGATCTATTGCCAATAAGAACACTATGAATAGGATGATTATGAATGTAAGATCTGATAAGGAGTGCATGATGATCCAAATCATCCTTGATGATCTCTTACTCTGAGAAGGAGATGGAAGGTATAGCTATAACTCTAAAATTATATACACCAATCATGTTGCTCAAAGGATGTGTTTTAACTGAAGGTGCCATGTATGTATCTAGTGGTGGATGTGTATGATATGCATGGTGAACCCCTAATGTGTCCCCTATTTCCTATTTGGAATGTTGTGGAAAAGGATCTAAAAATATTTTCAATGCTTTATCCTATGTTTTCTTTTACTAAGGAGGCTCAACTAATATGCCAAGATCAATATGATTACCATCTATTAGATCATGTATCTTGTGTCTCAAACTGATGCATCTATTTTTTGTATGGCTTGGTGCTTTGTGAAACTCACAAATGCATGTTGATCATATCCCCATGGAAGAGGATTTATTGGGTCAAATTCTTAAATAGGAGGGAGAGATATGATGTTACAATCCAATAGCTATTATAAAACTCTAGCTGGAAAAATTGGTATATTGTTGAAGGTTCATCGAGTAGGTGTTAATAAAACCACTCATTGAGGGGGATCTAAATTTGTATTAACTATAGGTTGATTTTGACTCTTATTATCATTTACCTTTACTTTGTATAGTACTTTTTTGTTACTCTTGTTTGTTATATATGAGATCCTTGTGTACTTGAGTCTGCCCATTGAAATTAACTTGACTTCTCTTTTGTTTAGTGTGTGACACAATTTAATGAAGGAAGAGAATCTTTTTAACATAATTGATTCATGTAGAGCTGGTAGAAGACTCTATTTGAAGAGATCCTATAACTCTTGATCAGCCATGGGCTAGTCATTTTAGCCAAGATAGTCTTATATCGAAGAACATAATCTATGAGATGCTCATTTGACCTTTGTTTCTATTATGTAACTTGAGAATATGAAACCTTATCACCAATATTGATGTTGAAGTGAACTAGGAACATGTCAGCTAAAGAGTTGAACGTATTGACTAACTAATTTGGTAGACTGTAAAACCATTTTAAATCATAATCTTTTGGGCTTTATGGAAATAACTTGGTAAGTAACCAATCATTGGATACATAGTCTAGGCATGATGTATGAAAATCTCTCAAATGTGTCTCTAAATCACCCTTGCCATCATATAGAGTAAGCTTGGCTTAAACAAAACCTTGTGGTAAGGGTGTAGAAGCAATGTGATATGCCAATGGTGTATGTATAAGATCAAAAGAATCCAAATC
Source organism: Torreya grandis (assembly GCA_037957365.1). NCBI lineage: Eukaryota > Viridiplantae > Streptophyta > Pinopsida > Cupressales > Taxaceae > Torreya > Torreya grandis. The sequence goes on along the minus strand of JARHVA010007739.1, from coordinate 439,661 downwards.
CTACATAGGTATAGTGGCACATTGCTCAAGATGTATCACCTTAGATTAAAGAGATCTTATCTCTTACACAAAGGTTGCTACATCAAGAGATAGGGATGTACTAGCTATAGCTGATGGCATAGAGGTAGGTTGGGCTGCTATAAGGGGTTTTTGAGACATAGTTTACCCCATAGTGTCATTTGAAACTAGTTGCTCTGAATGAATGGAAGATTCAACTTGCTTAGCCTTTTTAACTTCCATGATAGATTTCAAGATAAGACTATGATCTCGAGGCTGGTCCTGGAGTATTTCTCAAAAAATTTGTAGGATCAAATCTTTCTTGAGGAAACTTTAGTGTCAAAAATGGGTGAAAGCATATCAGTAGTCTAATGTGGTGGAGCATGAGCATCAGTGTGTGCATCATCATTGTTATTCTCATATTACTCATTGTTTGAATTATTCTCATTGAAATTGGTGTAATTTGGATGTGTAGAATCTATAGTTGGAGTCTAAATTGGTTATTTATCCATAGTATATGGTCAAGTTGAAGGAATTTGGATGAATTCAAAAGGATTGCCACTAAGTCTTGCACTTCATCTCAAATGAATTGATGCAAGGAACTTAGGTGGCATAAGGAAAATAAATTGGATAATAGTAGAAAAGATTAAATAGATTAAATTAGACAAAGAATTAAAATGTGCATAAAAAGGATACAGAGCTTATAAACATATAAAGTGATACCTCAAGAAGAAATGGGACCTAATATATGCAACTAGGGTCTGACAGATAATTATTTCAAAATTTTACTATGAAATTTTGAAATTGAAAGTGAATTTGTGATTTAAATATGCAACTATAATTTTGGAAAATGCTTGATTGAATAGGACCTAGTATGTGTAACTAGGGTTTTGAGAAAAATTAAAAAAATTGAAATCAATATTTGAATTTTGAAATTTGTATGGATTTTATAATTTTAATATGCTAATAAAAATTCAAAAAAATATTGAAAAATTACCAAAAAATTACTGGGACCTAGTATGGGCAACTAGGGTTTGAAAGAAAATTATTTTAAAATTTACTACTAAATTTTAAAATTTGAAATGAATTTATTATTTAAATATTCAATTAAAATTTTTAGAAATTTATATGAAAAATCAGTAAGAATTTACCCTAGTATTTTTAGGGTTTTTATGCGTAAACAAAGTAAGTCAAGTTCACCAAATATTTCAACAATTTTGGGAATATTGGTGTATGATTCCTAATTTAGTTAAAGGGTTTGGATTGATAATTGGTAAATAATATGTAGTAAATAGGCTACTTATTTGTGAATTTTTTTTATAATTAGAGATTTTCAAAAAATATTAATAAGAGGGAAAAAATAAGACTTAAACTATGTTGATCTAACTAAGACAAGATCTGATATTCATTTTGTAGGCCTAGAACATTATCACAAATAAGATTTTGACTTTCATTTTTTAATTGGATAGGAGTGTCAAAAGTAGATAGGAGTGGCACCAGTGCTGTAATTTTTTTTGGTGCTATTGTTTTGAGGATCTAAGCTTTCTAGGTTTTGTTTGATAGGTATATGTGACCCTATCTTTGAAGTTTTAGTAGCTAGAATTTTGTATAACTCCCTATAGAGTAGAGTATTTTTTCAAACCTTATCTTCCATTATGCTTTGACTAATTTTGAGCAAGAGGGAGGGTTAGTGTGTGTAAGATGCACTAAACATGCTTCACATCCCATGTTTGGACGTGTTTCCTATATACTTATACTCTTAAGAGGGATCAAGTCATATGTAGTTCTCCCTTTATAAGTTCTTGGTGCAATTGTGATATGAGAATATAAGGAAATGCTAAACTAGGTGTGCTTGAGATAACAAGGAATAGGTGTAAGGATTTGAATAAGCTAAATATAGTATTAGATTTTTATATAGAGAGAATAGGGAAGATTTCTTGAGTGGTTTCACTTGTATTATTGCTTGCTTGATAAGATTTTCCAACCCTTCCCAAATGATCTTTGAATGGAATTTTATAGGGATCTATTAATCATGGATTGAATTTTCTCATGTTAGGTTGACAAGGAGAAGGATGGAGAACCAAAATAAATTGACCATTGGGGCAAGAAATAAGATTGGACAATAACACCAAAAGCGGATAGGAGTGTCATTGGTGTTATTATCCCAGTGTGGTACTATTATCCTAGGTAGACAAGACTTGGGAGATGGATTGGTCATGAAAAGAGGGTCTTGACTCAGCTAAGATCAGGTCTGAAAGGCTATGGATGATTGGGAATCAATGAAAACAAGCCTATGAGGGTCATGAGAGAAAACAAGAGGGACCAATGGGTTGGGTTTCATTATCCATGCTCAAGTTACCAATTTGTGCATTTTATATGACTATAGTTGTTATCATGAGACCTTTCTTGAGGCCTATCAAACCTTTGAGAAGTATAGTTTCTATTAGAGCCTTCCATTGTATTTCCTACTTATCTTTGCAATTGATGAAATTTAGTGCTTAATTTTTGTACTATTTCTAATATCAAGTCATTTGAATTTTTTGGTGTCTCAGGTTCACAAATTGGATCATTACTACTAGATGTGGACATTAGAGTTTCATGATTTTATAGATGAAATCCACTTGTAATGCCATTTAGGAACTCTAGGTTTTGTCCAGGATATGTATGACTTAAGGGAAAATGGTTTTGAATTGGTGTTAAAGTAGGTATACGAGGAATAACATTCTGGATGGGCCAATTTGAATTGACATTAGACATGTAATACACCATCTGACCTTGAGTTTGCATTTGGTCATTAATTATCATAGCTTCAAAATAGGCCTAGGTTAATGTGTTTATGACTAAAAGAGACCATTTCAAGAACATGGAGGTCATGGGATCTATAGCATCCTTATAAATTTATAAGGCTAAAGCCTTATTGGGTCTATAAGGGGATATAGTTCTACTAAACATTTTTTTGAATCGAGCATTAAAGGCTCTGATGGTTTTATTAGCATCCTTTCTAATTATGGTGAACTACTAATACAGGACATAAGGACTAATAATTTTTCAAAATTGATCAATGAATACATTTTTTAAGTCATTCTAGCTGGTAATGTAATCCTCTAGAAGGTTAAGAAATAATTCATAGGTGACATCTTTAAAAGTAAAGGGGAATAATCTAAATGTTATATATTCATGGACTACATTTACAAATCTCAAAGCAACCTTAAATGACTTAATATGTTCTTTAGTAGTGACAACATTATTATGACTGAAAGAAGGAAAATGTCTTTAAAGATTATGAGGAAGATCACGTACTATAACTGCCACATTGATTAAAGAACCACCTAGCCAAGCCATACCTTGAACACATGAGTACTTGGAATTGGTGAAGTGTTTTTGACTTTTGGAATTTTACTCAACTATCCTTACCTTGGGTAATTATAGCTTATGACTTTTAAAATTATTTAAAATATGATGCATCAAACCAACCTTTGCAAAGTACAATGATTAAATTTGCATGTTAAGCCAATGTTGAACAAATATATGTAATGCATAACTATATTTAACTAAATTAGCTCAAATATAAGTCTATAATGATGAATGAAAGGATCTTTTCATCTCTAAGCTTGAATAAACTCAAATTTGCAAAGAATTAGTCAATCTTTCTACAAAACTGCTATTACTAACCTTAAATGTGGGAAATACACAAAGAATGAACTACCTTTGCATGAATAATCTATGTATCTTCAAATAATATAAATCTTTGGCTAAAGGAAGCCCAAAGACTGGTTTAAAACCATAAAGATTGATGATCTTTACATTATTATGCTCAAATAAGCACAAATATGCAAAGATTACATCAATATTTGGACATAATTCACCAAAATGAGTAAAGATTCTATAAATTCACAAAGATACAACTTAATTCCCTCCTTCTAGTACTAGTAAATCTCCTCTTATTGATGCTCAAATGTGTACCATAGGTGCCTAGAGTGTTAAGAAACACTTCTAATTTTAGAATTATAGGAATTAGTGTATGGGTTACAGATTGTGGTAATCATGTAACCTATTGGTGGAATAGAGGTAGAAAAAGTGACTATTTCACAATATTTATATTTACAAAAATCATATTGTGTTTGTTCCTTGACATGGGCAGTCCTTGGATAAAATACATACTAATAACTTACCATTTCCATTCAAGAATATCATGTGGTACATCAACCCATTAGGATATACATGTTCTACCTTTACTCATTAACATTCTAAGCATTTATATACAAAATTAGCTACATATTTAATGATTCTCTTCCAAAAGGATAAAGGTTTTAGTTTTTCCATAAGCTTAGTCACTCTTAGATGACCACAATAAGGAGAGTTATGCAACTATTTAAGCATGACAACTCTCAATTTTTCCTTGTCTAGCACATAAATTATCCTATTGAACCTTAGGATCTAATCATTCTCAAAATGATATCTTGTATACCTATGGTCTTGAGGATTTTTTGTTAGAGATTTCTTGACTTGTTCATAAAATTCATCTCCTTGTACGAATCTCAAAACTTGATCTTGAAAGGTAATTTTGATAGTATCCATTACTAATATGTACATTTTATGGATAAGAGCATCTATAACCTTATTTTATTTTCCATTTATGTAGTTTATATAAAAATCATAATCATACAAAAACTCTAACCAATGTCTTTGCCTAGCATTTAGATTGGTTATGTCAAGATATACTTGAGCCCTAAATTATTTGTCTTGATCTCAAATGATTTTCCAATAAATAATGCCTCCAAAAATGTAAGATAAGAACTATTGAACCTAATTCCAAATTATTTGGAGTATAATTAGCCTCATAAGGATTCAATTTCCTATAGTCATATGCTAGTACTAAGCCTTAATGTATCATTACTCTACCTAGGTCATTCTCTGAAGCATCTATTATCATATAAAAATGGTTGTTAAGAACTAGATTATGGAATATTGGTGTAAAAGTAAACCTTCTTTCATAGTATAAAATTCTTATTCACATTTATCACTCCACACAAAACTTTGTTTTTTTAATTGAAAGGAGGTGATTGGGTTAGCTATTTTGGAAAATGTGGGTTCAAATTTTTGGTAATATCCTGTAAAACCCATAAAACTATGTACTTCAAAAAAAATTGGGTGTTGTTCATTATATGATTTATTTTATATATTTAGGATCCATGAATATACCTTATGTCTAAATGATATGTCCCAAGTATTGTAATTTTTTTTAAATAAGTCACACTTTGACATTTTTTCATAGATATTATGTTTTCACAAGCATTTCAAAACTAGATGCAAGTTCTCAACATGTTCCTCCTCATTCTTGGAGTATATCAAAATATCATTTATGAAGATGAGGATGAACTAATCTAGGTAATATATAAACACATTATTCAATAGATTCATAAATGTATCAATTGCATTCATTATCCTGAAAGGAAGAATTATGAATTTGTAGTGCCCATACCTCATCCTAAAATTAGTTTAGGAATATGTTCCTCCTTGATTCTAAATTTAATGGTATCTTGTTGTAAGTTCAATCTTGGAAAATAACATTTCACCTCCCATTTGATCAAAAATATCATCAATTTGGGGTAAAGTATACCTTTTATTTATGTTTACTTTGTTCAACATCTTGTATTATATGCATAGATGAGGAATCCCATCCTTCTTCTTCACAAACACCATAGTTACTCCCCATAATGAAAAAAATGATTGAATTAACCCCTTAGATAACACCTCATGAATTTTGGTTTTAAATTTGATTAACTTTGTTGTTGTCATTCTATCATATAATGATATCAATTATGAAGTTAGATTCCATTTTGGGAGGTAATCCACATAGATATTCTATAAATACATCCTAAAATTCGTTTAGAAATGGATAATCCTCTAAGGTAGGATATTTAGGTTATTTGACCCCATATACCTTGACCATGAACACCTGACATCTTTTTTTTAGACATATTTAACTAAATGGCTAAAATTTATCTTAACTTTAACTCTTTCTCACCTTGGATTTGGGTTTGATTTCCCAAACCATCCAAGCATTCAACCTTATTAGTGAATACATTGACCTTTTCCTTAAGGTTTTCAATCAAATTCACTCCTAATATCAGATCATATAACCCTATAAGATCTTCAAACAAGTCTACCACAGTGGTGAAATTAAGTAAATCCACCTCATCTTCTACTAGTAAATTATCTACTTAAACCCTTAATTAACTCCCATACTACACATTATACACATTTTATCCTGATGATATTAGCGAGTGTCTACCTTTGGATTTAGAATAATAAGATAAATAAAATATTCAATGGATCCAGTATCTAATAAAATTGAAATATAATGCCCAAACAAAGTACATAACACCTTAATTGAAGAGGCTTAAAACTTAGCTAGACAGTTGTCGATAGATACATGAATTTGTTATTCAAAGGTTCCCTACTATGAGGATGATATTTAAGGATTATTTAATTTTCTCCATGTCCTCCAGTGAGGATAATCTTTAACATATCAATCTCCCTCACAAGTGAAACATCCTCTAGACAATCCTTTTTTTTCTAGTTGGTTACCTCATTTGTTCCCTTCCTTGAAGCCATTACTTGGTTTATTATTCCTTGAAGCATTTTTAAACTTTAAATTATGATTATTGAATATATTTTTTAATTCCCATTACACTTCCAATTCATTTTTTAAATAAGTATTTATTCCACTGAACTTCTTTAGATACTTTTCTCTAACTTCTCTAAATGATTTGAGCTTATGTTCTTACTTCACAACTTTATTAAAAACATGATCCATGAAACTAGGTTTATGAACATCCACCTCATAATTGATCCACAACTTTAGACCCATGAGGAACTTCCTAATTCATAAACTTTCATCTCTTTTGTATTGGGGAACATACTTAAGCAATTTCTTAAATTTTTCATAGTACTCTATGATTGATAGTTCTTATTTTAGATTCTATAAACCCATAAATTTATAATTGAAAGAGAGATATGGTAATAATTGATCCTTGAAAAACATTAAAAATTGATCCCACATGGTGGTTTTGGATTTAATCCCCATTTCTAACTTCTTATTGTCCCACCAGGTTATTATTTTACAAGCTAACTAGTATGCTCCCCACACCACATTGGTCACCTCAAAGTAATTTTGATTTTATAAATACTTATCAAATTTAGTGATCCCACCCTTAAATCCATATCCCAACATTTTTTTATAAAATTTAGGTGGATTCACATTTTTTATATCACATGAAATTTCTACAACCACTTCCACTCTTACAATTTATTGATTTTCATCATGTTCCTAATATTGGTGCTCTTTCTAGTTAGCATGTTGATCCTTAGGTTCTTATTTATCTTAATCCTCATCATGCCTATGTACCTTTTATTCCAAGTTTATAATTATGTCCCAATTTTCATTCAATACTATGAGTATTTAATCAATCTTTGAAGCTTACCTAGTTGTTATCCGGTTAGGACCAAGTTGTTGATCCTGATTGGAAGTTACTTAAGCATTTGACCTTCCATGCACCAATGTTACCCTTATAAAAAAGAGGAGAGTTTGGGTAGAATTAATGGAATCATTATGTCTAAGCTTTTAAACCTTCACTCTAATGCCGCATGTTAGAACCCCCTCTAGGTTCATTCAATGGAAAGTACACATAATTTGTTTTTTAAAAATAATTAGTATTTAATATCCACATTAACAAATAATATACCTAAATACATAATATTATTATTAACACACCCTTCATATTTTCCATTAATAGTTGAAAGTAATCTAATTACATCAAGTACATATACTAATTTATCCATTGATCTTAGCATATATTCAACTTTCATTTAGAATGAAATTGTAATAGGGTTAAAATGATAAAATTATGAAGTTATTTACAACTCAGAAATACAAGCATTGCTCATTATTAAATGAAATCCAAAATAGGCCAAAACTAATTATGCATCAGATATATATCCATTATTGTAGTATAATATTCCAAATCATGATTATATGTTTACCAATATCCACTATTGTATATACCATATAAAAATATAATAGTGTTGAAGTACAATGACTTAATTTTATAATAGAGATTCACTAAAATATATCTTTAAATAGAAAAGTATCCATGATTATGTAAACTAGAATTATTCAATTCAATCAAAGAAAGGGAGAGCATCATCTAGGTGTTTTTAATCTAACAATAGATTGTTGGTCTCTTGCACACCTTCTCATTTAGAATAGCCCTTCCCTTTATGAAGGGGTATACAATGGTGATGTGGACATCAAGAACTCATCTAGAACATTATGTAAAATAATCATTATTACATGAAATAATAATAATGACCATGGAATACATCCTCTATCTAGTATGAAAGCATACATGTATGTAAACTAGAAATTACAATGGACTGGTAATGTATACAACTATAACATTACTTTGTCTAAAGCTTTTTATTTTATTCTTAAACTTAAAATGAAATTGGGTCATAGTACACAATCATAGAAATACTCTTTGCTAAAATACATTAATTTACTACCCTTCACATTAACTGATGATGAGTGATTTAAACCGGTTCCCTACCTATCACCAACATCCCTTAATGAGAAGAATAATTATAGTATAAAATATAACTACATTAATTTCACATGGTAAAAATACAAATAATCAAATTTCACGCTGATAAACTATTTTTTTAAACCCATGCTCATAAACCATAACTTTTAAGCTAAATAATTGATCAGCCACTTTACAAGGTTTTAAATAACTCCATTATGCACAATCTATACACTTAAAGATTCATATGCTCCACCAATTTTAGTGTATATATTTTTATGTAATTTGAATATCCTATTTTTAAACATGCATATTTATTTCTTACATTGTAATCTAATCTAACCAAGATAAAATTAAAAAAAATCATGTACTACTACATATAAAACACCACCTACCAGTAAAATTGTTAATAATGTGATATTATAGACGCTGAATAAATAAAGGGTGTCATGGTCTCAAACACATAGTGTAGTGGTATCTTATTCCACATTGAATGTCTTTATTAAACATAACGTGAACCTCAATTATTTGGGTTAATTAATGAAATGGTTAAGCCATAATAATAATATTAAGTTTTAATAAAAAATACTATACATAATAATAGAACTTACTTCATACTAAAAGACCACTTAAACTTAACCAATATTTACCAAAAAATCCTCCTTAATCTTTTGTTTTCTAAAGCTTCACTCTACATTTTTGGGTTTCTACATTATTTTAATCTGTCTTTATTTCCTTTACCAAAACTACTAAGTTATCACTACATTTCAAACATGAGACTATTCATTTATAAATTCCTTTACAAATAGTAATAATACTTAACTTTAATACATATGGATTGGTAAACTTGACTCTTATGTATGTATCTAGATGTTACCATACATATATTCCAAAAATAATGAGTATTATAAGGTATATAATGGTGTAGCCATCTAAACCTTTAAGTTATAGCTAGTCTATAAATAATGAAGGCCTTATTGTATCCTTGGTGAGAATCCAAAATCAAGGTAGCCTTAATTTATAAGTATTATCACCATTTACTTCATAATGTCACCCCTATGGGTCTATGAGAGAGAGTGTACTCTCACCCCCAAGTCCATTGGTGTGTTAAACATTATTACAATATTCATAACTAGGATTGAATAAAAACCTTATTTATTTATTAGCCTCATATTATATTCACAACTTTGAGTGAGGGAACATAACAATAAAGCACAAGCCCTAATCAAGTATCTCACTTCTAACCATTTCAAGGAAATAGGGTTTCATTTTAATCTATGTATCTAATGTAAATATACTGCATGTAGAAAGGTTAAAACAACTATATCCTACTCTCAAATTAATAAAGCCTTCTCAAAAATATATATTCATACATAAAAATGTAATCACTTAGAAAATGTTAAGTAAACTAGTTGATTTATCATTTCAAATGTGTTTCCTTTGGTCCCTTGTTCCTCCCTTTACCATCATGACTAATTTCTCATCTTCCCATTTCTTTTTAAATCATTCATCCAAAACTTGGATTATTTCATGCCTTTTTTTCATATTCACAATATATCTTAACAAACCCTTGAATATAGATTATTAATGCATTAGCTATTCCTATTTTGTATTATTTCCAATTTAATTTGAATTCAAATCCAAGAAAAGTTCTATCTAATTGATACTAGGTTTCATGCTACGTAGAAAAAATAGCAACCTTTCCCACTCAAGTACCCAAAAACAAAGTCAACTCTCCTAAAAATACTTTTTATTCACCTTTTTATTTTATAGAACCTCAATCTTTATGATTAGGTTTATTTGACTAAATTTAACATAATTACCAACATTCCTAAATAAAAACATAATTATATAATCAAAAAAATTAATATTTTTAATATGCTAAGTTTTTATAAAGTACTCCTTGTTCTCCAAAGACACCAAAAATGGTCAAATGCCAATAAGGACCCCCAAAAAAATTTAGAGGAAGTCATATTAATAATTATATGCTATGCATTAGAACTCTTTTATTTGCACTATGACTTGGCATATAAGTTAGCATAAACTTAGAAAGTCTAATACACACCCAAACCCAGTATACACTTAATAAGTAGAATAAAATCACCTAAGCAGTTTATCCACAAAAAATAATAGTGCAATAAAATGAATCATAACATCTACAATTTCATGATTATATATATATATATATATATATATATATATATATATATACCACTAAATATATATATATATATACACCACTAAAATTAAATGCACTCATGCAAATAGTACTAAAATGTAAAGTCAATAAGAATATAAGCATGCAATATAATTCTCATATGAACAAGACAAGAAACATTAATCAAATAAAAAAAATATATTCAAACAAATACCATTCAAGTATCTAAGTGAGTCTATGAATATATTATGTTTTTTGTTTTCTCTACCCTCAGTTGCCATAATCTGCCTCCCTCTCCCCTATGATGTCATCCCTCTAAATTCCTACAAGGGGAATGATTATCCTACATCCATATCATTCATAAAAGAGTAGTTAGTCTAAAACAAACATTAACAGAAAAAATACAAATATAAGGAAATATATCAAATAAACTAATGCAATTACAACTCAATAAAAAATAATCATTACAATATATATAATTTCTAAATCATTTTGATATTCTGAACTCATACATACATACATACATACATATATATATAGACACACACACACACACACACACACACACACACACACACACACACACACACATATCATGTAATAAGACAACAATGTAATAAAATCAAACTAAATAAAATATTATTAATTATACCTCTCAAATCATCAACTATATAATCAATAGTTTAATCATTTGTTTAAAAAAATAGTATTGTTTTCCAAGAGTGGGATAAGATGTAAAAACCCCATAATTATTGAACACTACCTACCTATACAATATTAAAATTGTTTATTTTTCCATTATTCTCAAAAATCAAAGTGATGATTTATGGATTCATCATTTTAGGTGAAACTATATCCAACATTTTGAGTACCAAATGTGTACCCATATAGTTCTCCCAATACAATACTCCAAGGATGGAATTAAATCACATGTAGTTCTCCCACCTAGAATACTTAGTGTGATAGTTTTCCTTTGATACATGTATGCATCTATAGATGGCTTGAATACTTTATATTTTTTTACTTGACTCAGATAGAATATGCTCATGACTTGGATAAGGGTTGATTCAAGTGAGTAGAATCGAAATTATAAAGAAGGGAATCTTTGCTCAGTGTGTAGCATTGGAAGTGTGCCTCAATAATAAAATTTCTAAGTGATATATTAGGTGACTTATATTTGCCTTTATAACAATCCAAAAGGGTAAAAACTCACTCTACCCATCCTAAAAATATGGACCAATCTATGAGTAAGGGTTGAACTTTTAACAAGAGTTATTTCTAGGTGAAGGATAAGATTGACACATAGAGGTGAGGATTGGATATCGATCTTGGCCCCATGTGGGTCAATTATGCCATGGAGAATAACATTTGAAATTTAGAATATGAGATATCTGTATATTATTTTAGGGAGGTTTTATCAATTGATAACATTTATGTAGGTATAAAACAGTAACTTAAAAATTGATGGGTCTATATGAGTACTTAAGATAGAAAGAAGTGGAGAAATAGGAAAAAAATAAGTTCTCAAGTAAGGTAAAATTGGGCCAAAACTAACATCATCAAATATTCTTGACCAAATTTGAGTATCTACACAAATCATTCCAATTAGTTTCAATATTTTACATTTATTGTATGTTTGAATGCCATGTCTTATAATCTAAATTATTCTACTAGTTTCTAGCCTATTAGAGCTGTAAAATAAAATTAGGGTAAAAAAATATAACTCTTTTATTTTGAGATGAGTAATTCATATGCTACACTCCTCAGCTCAAAAGCGGGGCATACATAGTGGGATTTTCTTATATACCCTATCCTTCATACATTAAAATTAAGGTTTTGGCATGGGTAATTCATATTTGAGACATAAATTTACTCAAATTGATACAGATTGACAAAAAATATTACATATTTACTCACATGGACACATGTTTACATAGATTATTATGGTTTTAAACATTATTACAAATTACATGACTCATATTGCATAGGTTATTATATTAGGTTCATATGTTAGACCTTTTATATGATTATAAGTGATAGTTTACAAATAGTATGATAATTTAACACAAATTTCATGACTCAAATTATCCAAGTTATCAGATTAGGGGAATATGTGAAACATTTTACAGGTTTTATTTACTCAAGTTTACTTAGGAGTAGTCAAGTTTACTTATATTTAATATCATATCATGTAATCCTAATTACTTAATTTTACTCAATAATACTCATATTAAATCAAAAATATATCTATAGTAGATGATTCAAAATTACTTAGACTTGATTGGCCATAAAATTATAGCAAATATAGTCTAGGTTTGCATAGGTTCAGTTATAAAATACCGATTTTTCCCTAATTTAGCTCGGATTCATACCAGTTTACACAGTATGATCATTCCCATTTAATTTCAAATGCTCACATACATATAATTACAACTTAATGAAGATATAGTCTATAAAAAGGGGAAATTGGGATGGCTAGGAGTGGAGGAGCGATGGGCGGTCCGTCGACAAGCCCCAGGAAGGATGATTCTTTACCTAGGGTGAGCTCTTTTAGACAAGAAACATTTTACAACAGTGGGCCCTTGAAGTTGAACAAGGTGAATGGATGTCTTCTGCAAAGTCAAGACTAACCAGTTCTGGTCATTCCCCCAGAGGTAGTGCAGGAAGATGTGGAATATCTTTCCTCACATACTTTGATTTGCAAGTTTTTGGGCATTCAAATCCCCTTGATGGCATTGGAAGCCTGGATTCATCGTTCTTGGCAAATAGAAGGGGATTTTGACATTATGTTGGTAGGTAATAGTTATTTTTTGGTAAATTTTTCTTCTATCTCATATCAGAATAAAAATTTTGAAGGGGGTCCCTATTTCTATGATCGTGTGGGTCTTTTTCTCAAACCCTGGCATGCGGGGTTTAATTTTGCTGAGGAACTTCCAGCTTGTGTGTCGGTCTGGGTTCACCTTTCATGACTTCCATTGGAATTCTGGTGAGAGGACATTCTCAGGCAGATAGCAGCCATTCTGGGAACACCAACTACTATTGCTCATCAAACACTAGACAAAAAGATCATTTCTTATGCACGAATTTGTGTTGACATTAATTTGAATAATCCTCTACCAGATTCCATGGAGACTTGTATGGGCTCTTTATCTTGGATACAATAGATAGATTATGAATCTATTCCATTCCATTGCCAAATCTATCATGTATACAGACATTTACATCACCAATGCCCTCAGGCTACCAAAGATAATGAGACATGCCCTGAATCCTCAGTGCCAAATATAGTTTTTGCTGGCAAGGGGAGTGGGCAACCGATCCTTCATGATAATGCAAAAACCCAACTTGATAAGATAGGTAAAGGGAAAAATCTGGCAAATAATGCAAGTATGGTGCAACGATCAGCTAATCAAAATAGCACTGGTATAGATGGTTTTATACCAGTCAGAAGCCATGTGAAAGGCCGAGGTCAGAAATGCAAAAATGTTGATAGGCAAGTTGATTTGGGATTCAACAGGTTTGAGGCCCTGGATAGTATGGCCATCGAGGATGGCATTCTAATAGATACCTAGGGGGAAGCTCTAGAGATAGATAAGCAAATTTCAAGTCATAATGAGGTGCAGGATATGTTGGCTCAACTGACTTTAGAGAGTTCTCTGAGGCTGGAAGATGGGACACAGGAGGCTTCGTGTGTCCCGCAAGATAAGGATGTTAGCTAGGTAGATTTGGTAAAGGAAGTTGATGCTAGTAGGAGAGAAAAAGGATCTTCCTTGGCACTTGGCCTAATAAAGAGACCATTCAAAAAAGGCACCTCTTCCATTCCTTCCAAAGCTGGGTGCAGAAAAGACCAAGATAGAATAAAACTTACAGGTGATTTATTGGTGGAATTAGGGGTTGTTAAAACCTTAGATGAACATTTCCCTTAATCCACTCAATGATTGTCTTATCATGGAATGTAATGGGTTTGAATAGTTTCCCTGGACAAAAATCTATGCATAGACTGGTGTTGGATCACTCTCTGGATATCCTCTGTATCTAGGAGACCAAACTGTCTGTTGGTTCGCTATTTTCTTGTATGCCAAATATCTAGTTTTTTGGTCAGTGTCAATGTGTAGGTGCTCTAGGAGGCTCAGGGGGTTTGGCCATGTGTTGGGACCTAAGGAAAGTCTTGCCAATCCATTGGGCATCCTGCCTATCAACTCTTTCAATGGTGGCCTCTTCTCTTGAAACTAGTGAGCTGATTTTGGTTACCACAGTATATGCGCTGATTGATATGGATGGTCAACTTCAGCTTTGGGAGCATATCCATTATGTCTATAATTTTCATCAGTTCTTATCGTGGATTGTAGCTGGGGACTTTAACGTGGTGTTGATCTTGGAGGAGAAAAGAGGTGGGATGACCCTTCTAGGCCCCTCTTCTGAATGTCTTCACCATAATATGGAGTTGATGTGCCTTTCTGATGTAAGACCCTCAAATGGGCTATTCACATGGAGTAATAGAAGAATAGGTAATGCTGCCATTTCTGAACACCTTGATAGATTTTTAGTCTCTTGATTTTGGCAGTCTAGTGCAATCTCTCTCAATTCAAAAATTCTGGACTGGAGAGGCTCCAACCATTGGCCTATCAAGCTCTCCACCAGTCATATCGATGGACCCAAAAAGCCTCCCCTTAAGTTCCATCTAATATGGCTTCATGATCCATCTCTTCATGACTTCATTGGCTAGTGGTGGAGACAAGGGGGTCCTGGAAATGGAACCGCTATGTATTCTTTCCTTAAAAAGTTGTAGTATGTTAAAAGAAAGTTGCAGATCTGGAATAGAAATTGTTTTGGCAACTTACATTGTATGAAGAAGAAGGCTCAAGATTGGTTAGATGGCATAACTAGACAAATAAGAGACTATGGATTCTCAGAAGTGCTTTGCTTGGAGGAATCTAGAACTGCAATTACCTTAGTAGAGTGGGAACTTTGGGAAGAAATCTATTGGAAATAGAAGGCCTGTATTGATTGGTTACAGGAGGGGGATAAGAACATGGCCTTTTTCCATAATTCTATGCAGGCACAGTGCAATAGGAACTTTATTTCTTCTCTGGTTACTCAAGATAGGACGCGCCTAACCTCTTCCCAAGCTATTAATAGGGAAGCAGTTTAGTTCTTTTTAGATATCTTTGTTGGCTACCCACTGCCAGATGAGGTGGCTAAAAATATATTTTTATCTTGCTTACTCCCTCTGGTGATTGAAGAAATGAATGAGTTTCTCATGTGGCCAATCAGTATGTCAAAAGTTGAGGAGGTGGTGTTTAGCATGAGGAGAGGCAAAGCCTCAAGCCTGAATGGGTTCCCAGCTAAATTCTTTTAGGACTTCTAGGATATCATCAAGTAGGATCTGATGGATGTGATATAGGAATCTTACTCTAGCAAAGAAATGCTTAGAGCTCTGAATGCCACATTTTTGGTGTTAATTTTGAAGAAGGAGCAGGCTGATAAGATAGATTTGTATAGACCCATTACACTTTGCAATGTGGCCTATAAAATCATCACTAAGCTTATTACACAGAGGATTAAAGGGTATCTCCCCAGACTTATCTCAAAGGAACAAGGGGGTTTTTTGGTAGGCAAATAGATTTTGGATGAAGTTGTTATTGCCTCAGTAGCTATTCATTCTATGAGTACTTCTCAGGAGTGTGCCATGTTCATTAAACTCGATCTTGCCAAAGCTTATGACAGATTTAGCTGGAGATTTTTGCAAAAAGTCCTTTTGGCATTCGGCTTCAATCAAGAGTGGATTCAGTGGGTGTTAAGTTGTGTTACTACACCTTCCTTTTTGGTCCTTATCAATGGGGTACCTTCTGAGCTATTTGGTGCTTCTAGAGGCCTTCGCTAAGGGGATCCACTTTCTCCATACCTGTTTATCATTCTGGCTGAGGGGCTTGGTCAGCTCTTTAAATTTCATGTTTCTCAGAATGTTTTGCATGGCTGGAGATGGGGGAATAGGGTTTCTACTCTGACTCACCTCCAATTTTTTGATGACACTATCTTGGTAGGGAGAGCTTGAATATGGGAAGTGAAAGTTTTTTGACTCACCCTCGATAATTATTTGGTGGCTTCAGGGTAGAAAATTAATGACCATAAGTCCTCTATCTTCTTCTTCAACACTCATGAGCCTATCCAAAGAAGGATCAGAGCCATATTGAGGTTTCAGATTCAAACCCTCCTGGTGATTTATTTAGGAATTCCCATTGTGGTGGGAAGGTAGCCTAGACTATTTTGGTAGAATACCCTAGACAAACTAAGGCAAAAAGTTAGTCATTGGACCCATAAGTGGCTTTCTACTACTGGAAGAGTGATTCTTCTACAATCCATAATTCAAGCATTGTCCATATACCGCAGTATGGTCTAGGTAGCCCTAGTGTATTTCCTAAAGGAATTTGATGCCCTTTCTAGACAATTTCTTTGGAGCGATAATCTATAGAATACCAAATAGAGCCTTATCAATTGGGCTACTATATGCCGACCAAAGCAGGAAGGAGGTCTCGGGATGCGCTCTACTATTCTAGCCAGTCAAGCCCTTACTACCAAGCTTTATTGGAGATGGTGTTCCAATCATTCTTCCCTTTGGGCTTGAATTCTATCAATTAAGTACTTTCTAGGTATTAACGCCCATGATATTTTGAGGCTCCCTCTTGAGGGTAGAGGATCAATGTTGTGGAGTACTCTCAAGCTTGGAGCTCAGCTTGTGAAATGGAACCTATTCTAGGTTTGCAATAGTGGGATGGAGGCCTTCTTTTGGAGAGACTCATCAGATGGGGCACCACCTCTTTTATCCTCACATATGCATTTGCAGTCTCTAGGTGATTCTTTTCATTTTATTGGTTGGCACACAGTGGCACACTACAAATAAGCTTTTAACATGGGCACAAGTATTGGATACAGATGGAAAAATTCCTCTGATTGGCCACTGGGGGCTCCAAAGAGGATAGGAGGGAATTAACTCAAATCCTTGCCTCCAAAGGATGTAGCTCCCTGCAAGGATGGGCTGTCTTTGCCTGGGGAGGAGATGCTACTGGTCAGTACTCGATATCTTCAAGATATATGGCTTTGACTAAGCAATTATTTGGTGGAGGATAGTTCTTATGGGGGAAGAAAATTTGGAACAGGGTTGCTTGGCCCAAGTGTAATTTTTTTATATGGTTGCTTACTCATAATTGGTGTCTTACCTGGGACAATCTCTGCAAGCATGGGTTTCAGGGACCTTCTATTTGTGTTTTGTGCCACAGCAATGAGGAGACTAGATCTCACCTTTTTTTCCAATGTTTGTATGCTAAATAGATTTGGCATCTGTGGTGGAATGCCTGGGGATCTCCTTACTGGCATGCTTCTTCATTGGCTAAATTTTGGGGTCATCTTGGTCATGCTCCATCAAAAGTTTCTTTTCTACAGAACGCCTAGGTTTTTAGACCCTCTTTTATTCTATGGAATTTATGGATTGAAAGGAATAAGAGGATCTTCAGGGGTGCCCAGCTAGAACTAAGAGTTCTATGGATGAAAGTTATTAGCTCACTGCAAGAAACCTTACAAGTGAAATGCACAAGTGGCGGCGACCTAGATCATGAGGCTGTCAGCATATACTCACACCTAGGTCTGAACCTAATCATGACCTGCATTGTTGAGTTGAGCAACCTTACGGTCAAAGGGAATAGTCAAAAATCATGACCTGTAAACTAAATTGGTCGATGGACTCCTCCTGATGATGGGGCCATTAAAATTAATACTGATGGCTGCTCATGAGGGAACCCAGGTGAAGCCAGTATTGGAGGAATTGGTCGGGATAGGTCTGGGAGTATTCAATTTCTCTTTTTGATCTATAAAGGCCATCATACAAATAACCTCATGGAAGCCATGGCAATCTTGGAGGCTGTAGAATGTTGCTACCAACGTGGATGGGAAAACATTATTTGTGAATTGGATTCGCAAGTGGTAGTTAATTTGCTAAATAAAGGTAATTCTGGTAAGGTGGACTGGCATTTAAATGTTGTTGTTCAATAGATTCTACAATTAAGTAGTTCCATGTATTCGGTGTCTTTCAAACACATTCCCCGTGAGTGGAATGGTGTTGTAGATTGCCTTGCTAAGTGGGCTTCAGAGAAAGGGCCTTCATGGAGCATCACTGATCAATGGAAGCTTCTTATGAGTTTATATCAGAAACTGGTTCAACTTGTGAACCAGGATAAAGAGTTGTAATTATTGTCTCTTGTTCGTATTTAATAAATTTTTACCCCTCTTTTAGTTTAAAAAAAATTACTTAGACTTAATTAAGTGTACTCATGTATACTATAAATTACTTAGATTTATTACAATCTATTTTGGGTTTCATTCTTGAAGAAAATATAATGAGTAGTGTGGTTCATGTTTTATGTGACTTAACTTCAAAGAAAATATCCATTTCTAATGAGGGTTAGGTTATATTCTTCCTAACCCATGGTTTTAACACTAGCATCTCATTGGGGCATAACCACCCCATTCTCTAATGACTCCATAGGATAGCTCAATTCACATACCTAAAGGTGTATTCATTCTTTTCTTTTTCAATTTCAAATATTTTCAATTGTTACTTCAGATTTTATATCATAAGTGGACACTTATTATACTTATTTCTTTGCATGTTCTATATGGAGCAAGCCTAGACTCAGTATGTACTTGAAGACACTTATGGTTACAATCAAGTACCAAATATATCACTCTATCTTTTTACTCTATCACTTTCAATACTAAAATAAAAGTGGGGAATGTAGACACATAAATTAGGTATTAAACATGTGAAAATATCATTTTTTACCAAGCCTTAGCATACAATACTTATGCATACACATTAATCTTTCTCACATCATCTCATATCCATTCACTTATGGACCTAGACTTCTTGATTTATTTTCATGCCCATACAAGATTTCCATAATCTCCACCTAAACAATTAATCATCTTAAGCAAATCATCACCTTGATTCAAGATCAATATTTCCTATCTCCTAGATGCTTATGTCCATAGTCAAATAGATCCAAAAAAATTTCCTTAGTCAGATCCATCCATGAACTCTCCAATGGACATTTCCCCAAATTAGGACTCTTCCTTTAGGTTAGTCCACATGTTTTAGATGTCAATTCTAAGGAAAATTAACCAAAGAGTTAGCTATATAATCATATCAAGTTAATTAACCCTAAAATATAAATGTGTGGATATCTAGGGTTAAAAGGAAAAGATTTAGCCTAAGGCATAGGTATGGTAGACTATCTCTAGAGTAGTTTAATTATTTTTAAAACTTAGATAAAATATACAAAGAATTTATTATGCTAATATGCTAAAGATATAAAGTACAACTATGTTAGATATTGTAATAATAATGAAAACAAGATACATAGTTAATTATGATGCTAACACATATTTAGATTTGGAGCATAGAAAGTGGGTTGGATATAGATTTTGGAATAGTCACTTGATTTTTTAAGTTTGATCTATGTAGTTGTAGACACTTGTGTCAAACTAGGATGGTTATGTCAACAGTATTATATGACTTATATGTAGGTGTCTAGTATGGAATACCTATTGAAACAATATGTAACCACCTGGATGATTCTTGATTATGTGTCACCTTCACTTTAGTGTATTTATATTTATGGCATGTAATGTCACTCTTTGTCAAATATCAAAACCCTAGTTCTTCATCTTCATATTGGTTGTGGGAAAAATGGGATAGTGAGCACATGGTGACGAGTTGTCCCAAAAACACCTCTATCAATGAGCACTACCTAGATACCTAATAATTTTAAGAGAGAATAAAACTTAATTATTTCTCCCCTATGTGTTAGCTTGTGTTTGAATTATTCAATCTTTGATAATCAAGTACAATAGTGACCTAACTAGTAAATTGACAAACATAGATCTTGTACAGTATATAGAGGGGAGGGGAAGGGAGGGCACCCCTAGCCTAAATTATTTATGGGCACAATATGGATATAGGTTGATCCATCCCCATCCCCTTATCCTTTAGTACTTAAAAATTGTAGATGTAATAAAATTACTTAGATGATTTGTAACAATATAATTATATATCATAGGATTAAGAATAGAATAAGTATATCCACAATAAAAATTAGTGAAAGAGAATAATACCTTAATATTATTTTTGAGCCAATTTGAGGGGGAAACCTCCACAATAATTCAATAAAAACATAATTTTTAATATGATAATATAATACTAACCACTACCTCCTATGTATACTCTACTTATCTATGGCTATTCCATAGGTTGGCCATACTAAGAACATTGAGAAATGCAACAAGATAATATAAAGTTGTGTAAGCCATAAGTTGGCAACACATATCCCTAGATGCACTATAGGTTAATGATGTATCATGCCCTTCCCCTTAAAAAATTGTGTCTTCAACATTGAATGAAACTATGATGTTGTATGAACACTTCATCCTCTTATGTTGTATCTTTAGAATATAGGTTCTTCCATTTGATCAAATACTCCTTAATGGCTCTAGTTTGTATTTACTTATTGCATGTGTGAAGAATCTCTTCAAGCTCCATAATAACTTGACCTTCTTCATCCAATTCAAGTAACTCAATTTGAGTGGAAACTCTATGTCCAATTACCTTATTTAGGAATGATACATGGAATACTAGATATATACAAGTGGATGGGGGTAATTTCAAATTGTAAGCCACACTACCAATTTTATACAAGATTTGATAAGGTCTATAATACTTAGGTGATAGCTTATTATACTTTTTATGTTTCTTTAGAGACATATTTTTATATGGATTCAAACACACAAATACATAATCACCTATGTCAAAATTCCACTCACTATAGTGTTAATCTACTTGTTGTTTCATTTTATTTTGTGCCATTATTAAATTCTATCATAAATTGACTAGTACCTCTTATTAATGTTAAATGTGTTCCTCAATAGCTCAAACCTTTTGATGCATTGTCCAAGTTGAATTGATGTATGGGGGTGATACTCACACAATGCCACAAAGGGAGACATCTTGGAAGAAGTGTGAAAAGAAGTGTTATACCACCATTCAGCAAGTGATAGCCAATGAACCCATTTTCCCTATTTGTTAGAAAAAAAACTATAAAGATACCCTTATAGACATTGTTGACTACCTTTATTTATCTATAATATTGAGGATGATAAGACAAGCTATGATCCAACTAGGTGACCAAACATGAAAATAATTTAGTCCAAAAATTAATAGTAAATATAGGATCTCATTCACTTAAAATGATATTTGGAATACCATTCATTTTTTGAATTGTATTGAGAAAAGAATAAGCTACTATACTAACAAAAAATGGTTGTGATAAGGAATAAAAATGAGCATACTTGGTGAGTCAATCCACAACTACCATGATAACATTTTTACCCTCAGACCATGGTAACCCCATATAATGAAATCCATGGAAACCTCCTTCCAAGTCTATCTAGGGATGGATGAAGGATACAAAATACCTTGGGTCTTAATGGTTTCACCTTTATTTTGTTGACATACCATGCATTCATCCACATATTTATGGACAACCCCCTTGAGCCCTTCTCAAAATAATTATTTATTGATTTTATG
This sequence comes from Torreya grandis, assembly GCA_037957365.1. Taxonomy (NCBI): domain Eukaryota; kingdom Viridiplantae; phylum Streptophyta; class Pinopsida; order Cupressales; family Taxaceae; genus Torreya; species Torreya grandis. The sequence continues at coordinate 417,286 of JARHVA010007739.1, read as the reverse complement.
ATATGTTTTCAAAATTTTGGAGTGACCTCTAAGTAGAAATGAATTAAGTTCATAAATAATTTTATGTTTGAGGAGAGAATGCTTACAAATGTATAATATATTTTTATACCATAGTGTGTTCCCCTTTCATGTAATTTTTTTAGATTCTCTAGAACCTTGCTAAATATTTTGAATAAAATCATTGGTAGCACTATCAATTTCCCATTCATATCATGTTTACTCTCAACAATTTTCTTGTCATATGGTCATGGTGTATAACAATGCCTCAACCAATCCATCCCATTGAGAGAGGGAATCTGCCACAACATTATCTTTTCCTTTCTTATACACTATTTCAAAATCATAGCCTAGCATTTTAGTTACCAATTTCTATTATTATTTAAATAAAAATCATTGTTCCAAAAAATATTTGAGGCTATCATGATCAATCTTTCCCTAAAAGTGATAACCCATCAGATAAGGTCTCCATTGCTTCACTACATATAGAATAACCATCATCTCTTTCTTATAGATTGGTTTCAGCCTATTTTCCCCCTTCAATTGGTGAATTTTAAATTCCAATGGTTTACCTTATTTCATGATTATAGCCCCCATGCCATATCCTAATGCATCACACTCCATAATAAAAAAAATTAGAAAATTAGAGAGTAGCCAAAACTAGAGTTATGCACATAGCCATTTTCAACTATTAAAATGCCTTGGTAGTTGAATTAATCACTAAGAGTCTTTCTTAAATAAATAGGTGAGTGGGGATTTAATTCTACCATAATTTTTGATAAACCTGTGATACTAACCAATTAACCCCAAAAATCCTTGGAGGTTCTTGAGGGTCTTGGGAACCTGCCACTCCATCATCACTTAATTTTTTTAGGATCAACTTTCACTCCATCATGTGAAACAATACAACCCAATTACTCCACCTCTTGGACGCCAAAATCACATTTGAAAGGTTTAGCATAAAGCTGATGTTATTCAAGAACTCAAAGTACCTATTTCACATGCTTCAAATGGTCTTCCTAAGTTTTGTTGTATATGAGGATATCATCAAAAAATACTAATACAAACTTTATCAAAAATGGATTAAAAATAGTATTCATCAAAATCTAAAATGTATATGGTGAATTTTTGAAGCCAAAAGGCACAACCATAAATTCATAATGACTTTGATGAGTTTTTAAAGCTATTTTAGGTATGTCCTCATTACGGATGTGAATCTAATGATATCCATGGTGAAGGTCTAACTTTGTAATGTTAAAAACACCATGAAAATCATCTAAAAAATCATCAATTATTAGAATAGGAAATTTATCACTAATGGTGTACTTGTTTATTTATTTATAGCCTAGGCACACCCTCCAACTTGCTTCCTTCTTTTACACCATCACCACCAGGGAGGAATATTCAATTTGACTATGTTGGATGATTGCTACCTCTAACATATCTTGTACCATCTTTTCAATTTCACTCTTATAGGCATAGGGATACCTATAGGGTTTGATGTTGCATGGTGTACTTGATATAATGAGCTTGATGGCATTATCATGCACACAACTTGAAGGAATTCCTTTTGGCATGTCACCAAAAATAATAGAATGGTCATCCATCACCCTTTGAAAATTATGATGTATAGACTCCTTGGTTGGTTGAACTAATATGAAAAATAATCATGTCGTAAATCCTTCTACACCTTTTCTAATAATCTTCATCATTTGGTAGGAACTAAGTAGTTGTGGAGATTTATCCCGCAACCCATGAAATTTGAAGGTCCTACCTTTTGAATAGAAACTTATGAATATTTCCTAAAAATTCATGTCAATAATTCTCAAAATGGTGATCCATTGTACTCCCAAAACAATTTCATCTCCTCCCATGGGAATAGAAAACATAGGGGAATCTATAAATTAGTCTCCCATAACAAGCTTAATGCTATGGTATTTTATATTTAATAGTTTTATTGTACCACCATCTATAATCATGACTTGAAATTCTAGAGTTGGGTAAATGAAACTATTCAAAATGAGTAATCATCTTACTATTGATGAAGTTATGTGTACTCATAGAGTTAATTAACATGGTCACCTTCTACTTCTTTAGTAAACCCACAAATTTAAGATTTTGAGGAGTACTAATGCCTCCTAGAGTTAATTAACATGGTCACCTTCTACTTCTTTAGTAAACCCACCAATTTAAGAGTTTGAGGAGTAATAATTCCTAAAAGTGCATGATAGGAAATAGTAGGTTGAGGATCTTTAGATTCATCCTTAGTTTCTTCCAAACATGCCCTTGAATTATCATCTTCTTCTTCCTCCTCATTGGTAGCTTTAATGTAAAATAACTTCTTTTCAGCACATCAATGTCCTTTGCTCCATTTTCTATCACATCTAAAACACAAACCTTTTGCATTTTTTTATTTAATTTTTTGAGGTGTCAATATAGTAGGCTATGGAAATTATGGTGGTGGGAAGGTGCATTCATGCACATTAGGGAATGGTCTTCATCTGATCAACTCTTTTTCCTTAGCCATGCATTCCTTTGGTATGGATTCAAATATAGTACATGGATGAAACATGTGAACCTCCAATTGGATGTTATCTTTGAGGCCACCCAAAAATAGGTTAGTTAGATTTTCCTTAATGATGTTTGCCACACGTAAGGAAAGATTATAAAATTGATGAATGTAATCCATTATAGTTTCAATTTGGCATGGCTTAGCTAGATGACTAAAGTATTTTTTGGATACATTATTGCTATAGTGGAGCTACAATTCCTCACAAAATATTGACCATGAAATTAGGACACACTTCTTTTTATTTTGATTACACAACCAATGATACCAAATGAATGGATTAGGTTTCAGATATAAATAGGCCATGACCACTTTTTTGTGAATATGGAGTATAATGTAAATCAAATATATTTTAAAATTGAGTGAGCTAGATGAGTGGATCATTACCATCAAACTTGCACAAGTCTAATTTTTCCAACATCAGTTTGGGGCTAGGACTGGTGTTAATATTGTTTGGAGGAGGAGAACCAAACTAAAGTGGTGGAGGGCTATTTTATAGTGGTTAAGCTGGCAAGTTGGCCCATTTTATAGTTATTTGTTATAATTGATTCAACACACCATTCAGGGCCCATCTCAACCCTATGATGTCCCCTTTAACTTATCAAAATTATTATTTTCACCATGCCCTAAAACTATGACTTAAGTTATTGAACTACCTCTAAAATACATGGATTAGAAGTTTTAGACTTCATGTCATCCTTATGAAGATTTGTCATAGTTTATTTCCTTTTCTCACATCTACGAGTGTTTTTATCATCCATACATAAACCTTAGGAGGGTTTCATCCCTAAAAAAGTGTACTAATGGAATATACCATCATGAGCATCTCATTGAGATACATCTAATGACTATTAATGTGTACAAGGGTGAATAATTCTGGCCCAAACAAGTTTACCATTATAATATTCCATTGTGATCATCTTATACAGATGAATCTGATGACAGCTAATTCATATAAGGTAAAAAAATTACCACTTGTAAGAAAATCACCATTTGAATCATAATTTTTTTTCATTTTTGTAAAAAAAAACCTCACAAACAAAACTACGATGATGAAAAAAATCAATTCATCCTAGATCAAAAGTTATATTTATTGGCCTTGTAGTGCTCAGGACATTATATCTAAAAATAATTTCACCACATAAACTTTCCCTAATCTAATATCTAATACCATTTGTAATGAACTTATTTATATTATTCGCAATAACAAAATTATATATTATAGAATTAAGAACAGAATAAACATATCCATAATAACAATTAGTGAAGGAATAAAATACTTGAATATTATGTTTGAGCCACTTCAAGGGGGAAACTTCCACAATAATTCAATAAAAACAAAATTCACAATATGATGATATAATACTAACCAATACCTCTTATATATACTACTTAGCCATGGTTATTCCATAGGCTTGACCATATTAAGAACATTTTGAAATGTAATAACATAATATGAATTTATATAAGCCATAATTTGGCCACATATATCCATATATTCACTATAGGTTAAGTGAGTAGTAGTACATGTGATTTTTTATGACTGAAATGGAAATAAGAGAAAATAGGGAAGCTTTGTTGACTTGAGTGCTTGATAGAATGCTTTTGATAGTTTGCCTTGGTCTCTCTAGGTTTTTCTAGGTGATGAATGAATGAGGGTTGATCTTATATTTATACCAACCCACTTATATAATATCTTATATTAAATCACTTATGATAACTTTTAGAATATGTTTCATTTGAAAATTGGATGACTTTAAGGCATTGGACACTTGTATTAGGTTAAGACACTTACATCGACACAAGTTATGACTACGACATAAGTGTTTGGGTAATTATAAAATAGGTACAGGACTAGAAATTGTAGAGATATTAGATAAGGAGTTTTATATAATTATAGGAAAGGTATAAGCTATGAGTCATCATACAATAAAATAGGTTGAACTAAGACATTAGCAATTAGGCACAGAGAGATAGTGTATGTGAGCCTTTTAACAATAAGAATGGTGTATAAGTTGAAGATACATCCATGATATGTACATTCTCAGTGGATAATACTAGGGTGATATATAATTTATAAATAACATCTACATTGTTCCCCCTTTAATCTAGTAATGTATTTTCTAGTTTAAAGGAAATAGAATGTGTACTTGGGTGTGTATAACACACTTTATCTTTGTTTGAGTCCAACTTAAGTGATTTTTCAATGACTAACCTAAAACTAAGATTATGTTATAGTATATAAATAGTACTTATAATCTAAAATTTAAATCATTTAAATAATTTAAATTGAAAGAGAGAAAGGTTTAGGAGTATGTATGTGTATTGGTGAAACCATCTTGCCTTTTGGCAATTTGATTTGAAAATATATCATTATGAATTAATAAAACTAAGATTAAGAAAAATATAAATTTGGAAATTTTTTATATATAAATATATAGAGTGATATATTGGAGGTCGCATGCCCCCAACCTTGGATAAAATATGAGTTACCACCCGATAATTGAGATTAGCTTAATTGTGCAATGTAATCATATGTATAACCTAGTGGGTATGAGTGAACCAAGTCAACTTACACTATAAAAATAGTGATGTTAGATGATGCAATCAATTACAACCTATAAACTTGGAAATATTTAGTGATTTAATCACTTCAAACACAACAAAAAATGAACCAACTAATACAGTAGATTGGCTCACTACAACCTATAAAATCTCAACCTAGTGGGTGATAATAGTCCCTGAAAGTGTTTGGAATTTGAAACTAATTTTATTTTATAATATTAGGTTCATAATGCATATAATATGCACATTAGATATGTTTCATGTTGAAAATATGTATAAAAATGGTACCAATATATAGAATTCTACCATAAATATGTATATGAATGATATAACTATAAAATTTAGCCAATTTGAAATTTTGTAAGTGTAGAGAACATGTTTCTAAAACATTCCCCCACTATATATGGAGAAATATAAAAATAGATATAAGTTTCAATGTGGAGAACATGTTTTCATAACATGACCCCACTATAATTTAGGTGTGTTGAATACTGAATAAGTGTGGAGAACATGTTTCCAAACATGCCCCCATTGAATATGAAACTATGACAAGTGTGGAGAATATGTTTCCAAAATATGCCCTCACTACAATATGAATCTATGAAGTAATGTGGAATTCATACCTTTATGGAATGCTACCACTAATATTCCCCCCTTTTAAGGTGATTAAAATTATAAAATTGTACTTACCTTACCTTAAAAGGATAAGATAACCATGTAAAGTGTGAATGTATTATTATCACTCAAAAGTGCACCCTTGCAAGAATGTGTGCATGTTCTCACTTTTATTGATACAATTAAAACTCTCCAAGGTACGGGACCTTATACTAAAGAGATTATCCATATTAATGGTTGGTTCCTTTTGATACACTCACCTACTTCTCTCTAAACTCTTGAATTTTATGCTTTCTTGACTAGGAAAAGGGTAAAATGAATAATGTTTAAGCTAAAATTGAACATGAAAAATGAAATTTGGGGTGATAAACTAATTTTAAGGTAAATTATACCTATACTTGACATACTTTGGAAAATATATAATTTTCACACATTGACTTCATCTTCATACAATGACTCATACATTAGTAATTCATACAGAGGTCTTGATAAACACTCACACTAGCTTGGAAGGAATGAACAATGGTTGAATTCACTTATAGATTAGGTAGAAATCAGACTTAGAGACTTTATATTACCAAAAAAAATTATCATTTTCTACATAAAGGTTAAAATTTTAGACATAAGCATAGGATAAATAATCATTCACTAAGTTACATCAATAAATATTAGACACACACTTTATGAACAACTTGAAAATAAAGAAAAAATCAGCTCTTTATTTCTTCAAAATTGATTAGTACAAAACTTGGAAAAAAAAATTGTAATCTAAAATCATAAACTCTCAAAAATGAAATTATATATAGATAAGAGATAAAAGGAGAGAGGAGACAAGCAACTAGAGATGAGTCCACATGTAAACTCAACTTAACTCCTAATTAAACACAAATTTTAATTCAGCCACCATCTTAACCTTCCATTTATAAATTTTAATGTATAATTTTTAATTTAAACATTATTTATTGTAAAATGGCATAGTAGGAGAGAAATAACTCGAAACATTCAAATATTCTTGCATACATCTTGGTTGAGTCTTGAGTTAACTCCCTTTGATATTGCAACTTGTATTGAACTCCTTTTGATCTTCATTTCACTCTTTTAGATTTTGCATGCATATTGACATTTGAATTCAGTTACCTTATTTTCATCTTATATTTTTACTTTAAATATCTTGACTTGTAATTTGGAGTTTGACTTGAGCTTCTTGACTTGCATCTTGCATGCATGTTTGACTTCTTATCATTTTCTAGAATTAGACAAAAAAAACATAGTAGGAGAGAATATTATTGAATTTTGATGGATAATAATTCCAACCTTGATTTAATCTTGAAAACAAACACTTAACCCTTTCTTTATCTCCAAATAGTTGAGAGCACATGGGTTTGACTAGGCAAGGTTGTTGAGTGCACCATGCATTGATTTAACTTATGGGTTGTCTTTTTTCTCCAATGGGTTATAGAAGTGGGAGAGATTTAATATTTAATTTTTTTAATTATCCATTAAATATCTCTTTTAATATTTAACTTGATGATGAAAATAACCTCTCTCCATATTGGTTATTCTCAAAAGTGTACATCTTTTGTGGTTTGACAAGCTTCTTGAATGCATAGTGAGAACTTGGAACTTGATGAATTTTAAATTTTTAAATATATAAATATATTAAATAGTATTTTAACATAATCACCATGGTTTTACACAACTTTAAACAAATTTTTATCTTTAAATTCCACTTATAACTTCTAAAAATGCCATTTTGTGCTCTTTAGGCCTCAAGAAACTTTAAATTAGATTTGGGGTCTAAAATGAGTTATAGGCCTCACCAAACACTTATCATATGCTCATTGGATATTTATAAATGTTCCATACTTATTAAAAAATTAAAATCTCAAAAAATCTTCACCAAATTCCCAAACAAAAATTCACAAAAATGTGCATGCTTATTGCCCATAAGGTAACCTAGAGATATTTTTCAATGATTTGAGCCTATTTTTAATTTAATTATAATTTATTAATACTTTTATATTAATTATACATACTCTTTAATAATTTTGTGCCATTGGAAGGACCTGAAACACTTATTTTAACTCTATTTGTGAGCAAATTAATGAAAAAACCTTGATTCCCTTCTTGAACAGACTTGTGTTTTGATATTTTATATATCTTCAGATATAATATGGAATTAAACTAATTTTAAACATTAAATTACATAAAATCATATCTCTATGTCAAATTTCAATATATTTCATTCAATAAAACTCAAAATATGTACTTTTTGGTGTTTCCTAACTTGTTCTTTCTCATTTTTTAATGCTTATAGGTCTGATTTTTATATTTTTATGAGGTATAAATACATAATTAATTTTAATTATTACATTTAATAACCCATATAATCATTATTATCATTGGATATTCTCAAACAATCTCTTAAACCTCTCAAAAAGTGTCTTTTCTAACTATCTCTCTTGCTTGCTTGAAACCTTGATACATGTACCTTTTCCTTTATCCATTATTTGTCTTTAAATTTTTATTTAATAAGGTTTTAAAATATTTTTTTGTTCCATAATATATCACACGACATTTTTTTCATCAAATAACTCAAAAATGCAAACATACTACTTAAAACTTAGCCATTAAAATTTTAGAAGGGTTTTAAAGCACTTTTCCTTCTTAATGATTGTCTATAAAGTTAAGCCCCTATAATATAAAATCAATGCATGAAATATTTATGTAATATGGGACCAAATATTCCCATAATACCATTCAATTCAACTCTTCGCCTTCATGTACTTAGCATTTAAAAATTGTCTTCACTAGCTTGCAACTAGCTAGTAAGAGAAATAAAAGAAACTTTTGTCAAAATTTAGACTTGTGAGTTGGTATTGAGCATGTTTTTGGCATGATGAAGGTTTTATTTTATTTTTTTACCTTATTTAATGTTTAATTAATTAATTTAATCTTATTTAAAACCTACACATAATTAACTTTGATGAATAGTGGCAAAATTATCAACATTCTTGATAACTTTGTTGGGATGTTTACCTACTAAACACTCAAGACCAGTATCTCTATCCATTGGGATATGGAGTTATGAAAATATCACCAAATCTGAAACTAAAAATTCCTTCAATAAATTAAAACACTTGTTCATAATCACTTATTTAAATGAAAGCTAAAATAACTACCAATTGAAAAATGTGCAAGATAGAACTTAGAGCAAAGTGAAAACTAATACTACTAATTGAACATATGCATATCAACACTTAGAGAAAAATTAAAACATAAAAATACTAATGTATAACACTCAAAATATACTTGGATCAAATCAAAAATTTCTTAGTTCTTCTTCATGTGGTTAATAAATATGAGGATCAAGTTGTTATTTGAGTGTCATTCTGGTTGGATCAATTCTTCTCCTGATTATCAACCTCTTTGGCTTGTCTTTAAGTGAATAAAATGAAGAAAACATATATCCAATATAAACAAACTCATCATGTATTTTGATACTCACTTTATTTTTCTCTTTCACACTAAGAAATATTTTCAATGTAACCACATTTTGATTTACCTTCACAACTACTTTATCAATTTCTTCAAAAGAAGATGTGGGCCTACAAAGATTCTCAAAGTATTGGATCAAATTGAAGTACTATTTCCATAAGTCATCAGAAACTTCTTGATCTTCACTTGTATATTCCTCTTCTTTACTTAGTTTATGTATAGGGTTGTTACCTTGTGAAAACACTGTTGCAATCTCATTAGCTATTGCCATGTCATCTTGAACATCTTTATGATAGAATTATTGAATCTCATTTTCAACTACAATTTGATTTTGATCTTCAAGGGATGAAACATAATATTATTCTATGCTAAACTAAATCTCATTTGAGAAACACAAAACTTGATCATCCTGTCTTAATAAGTTCTCCTCTTCACTTGCATGTTCTTCTTTTTCCCTTCATACAATAGGTCCTCCTTCAAAAATGGGAATGTTGGGAGATAAAGAGGTTCCATTTTGTGGGATAGGAATGTAGGTCATGATAGGATGATTTTTAATGGGATTTAGGATTGAATTGGCATTAATAAGACTTTGATATTTAGAATTAATAATTTCATTCAATATTTCTTTGAAAGAAGGGAAAGAAACTTGTGTTATCAATGTTTCATACTTCTCTTTTCACCCAATAATCAACCTCTCACATTTTGATATGCATTGATCTTCATGGACAACTTCAATTTGAGGGATGGGTGGAGGGATCAAGAAACTTGGAAACTTTATTAGTTTGGCTTCAAAAAATTTCTCCATCTATTGATTTTGTATTGGCATAGAAGGAGGCTCTTTCTTAAGAGTAGACATGACATAATCATGGGACTTAGTCCAAGAAGGTTTCCAAGATGGAATGGTCATAGGATATTGGGGAAGAGTGAGTAAAGATTTCATAGGCATAAATTATTTCATAGGATTAGGAGTCCTAAAACTTGAAATTTTGAAGCAATTAGACTCTCTTAAAGGTTCAAGGGGTTCTTCTTGATTCCAACTTTAGATTTTGGACTCAATTATTTATACTCTCATGGGTAGTTATTGCATTGGTTGTATTGTAGCCTCATTATATCTCTTAAATGAGCCTATATCTTACTAATGTTTATAGGCCTGATATGTAAGTTCTTATTGATGCCTCTAGTATTCTTATTTCCTATCACTCTCTATACATTGTCTCTCAAATTCAAGTCTTATCTCTTACACACTTTTTTTAGACTGATTACAAAGAACACTATTTTGCCAAGGTTGATTAGAAACATTATTAAGGGTGGGAGGGGAGTAAATATCATGATAATACTAATATCCTAATATTTTAATGCCACTTGAGGTGAAGCTATAAATATTCTTAGCTAATTTGAAGGATATGAAGATATGAAATCTACATTTTCATAAAATAGAGGATTGAAATACCTACCAACTGATGCTCTTTAGGTACTTAGAATGCTTAAACCAAAAGTATATAACTTAGATTCACTAGATACTGAGTACTTGGACAATTTATTTGCTACAAATTTTTAAAATCAGCACCAATCTTTAGTAATATTTTATGTTAGAGTCCCACCACATGTGCAAGAAACTATTATCACTCAAAAGTACACCTTTTGCAAGAACATGTGAATGTTCTCACTTCTATTGATACAATGAAAACTCTCCAAGGTTTGAGACCTTATATTAGATATAATCTCTAAATTAAGGGTTGGTTCCCTTAGGTACACTCACCTATTTCTCTCTAAACTCTCTAATTATGTACTTTCTTGACTAGAAAAAGGGTAAAAGGAGTAATGCTCAAGCTAAAATTGAACATGATAATTGAAAATTGGGGTGATGCACCAATGTTAAGGTCAATTATGTCTATAATTGACACACTTTGGAAAATATATAACTTACACACATTCACTTCATCTTCATACAATGACTCATTCATCAGTATTTCATACATAGGTCTTGAAAAATACTCACACTAGCTTGGAAGGAATGAAAAATGGTTGAATTAACTTATATATTAGCTATAAATCATACTTATACACTCTATATGACCTGAAATAATTCTCATTTTCTGCATAAAGGTGAAAAGTTTAGACATAAGCTTAGGAAAAATAATTATTCACTAAATTACATTAACAAACATGAGACACGCACTTCATGAATAACTTGAAAATAGAGGGAAAAATATATATTTATTGCTTCAAAGGTGTTGTAATAAAAAATCATAATCTCATCATAAACTCTCAAAAATGAAATTACATATAGAAAAGAGAAGCAAGGAGAGAGGAAACAAACAACTAGAGATGAGTCCACATAAAAACTCAAATTCACTCCTAGTTCAACTAAAATTTTGATTCAACTACCATATTGACCTTCCACTTCCAAATTATAATGTATAATTTTAAGTTTAAATATTATTTCTTGAAAAATTTCATAGTAGGAGAGGGAGAATTTATAAAATTCAAAGGTTCGTGCATGCATCTTTGTTGAGTCTTGAGTTAACTCCCTTTGATCTTGAAACTTTTATTGAAATAATTTTGATATTTAGTTAAATATTTTTTATATTTCATGTATCTTGAATTTTTTTTTTAGTGGAGTTTGACTTGACTTATAACTTGGAGTTTGACTTGACTTATATTGACTTTAACTTGGAGTTTGACTTGCATCTTGTATGCAATTTGACTTCTTGTCATTTTATAAAATTATCTAAAAGGGGAATAGTAGGAGATAATTTTATTTAATTTTTATGAATAATAATTTCAAACTTTATTTAATATTTAAAATAATTATTTAACCCTTTCTTGATCTCCAAATAGCTGAGAGCACATGTGTTTGACTAGGCAAGGTTGTTGAATGCACCATGCATTGATTTAACCCCGTGGATTATCTTATTTCTCCAATGGGGTGTATAAATGGGAGAGATTTAATGTTTAATTTTTTAATTATCCATGAAATATCTATTTTAAAATTTTACTTGATGATGACAATAATAACTCTTCATACTAGTTCTTCTTGGAAGTGTACATCTTATGTAGTTTGACAATCTTCTTGAATGCAAAGTAAGTACCTGTAACTTGATGAATTTTAATTTTTTGAATATAAAACTAGTTAAAATAGGATTTTTTCATAATAAATATGGTGGTACAGACCTTCAAACAAATTTTCATCTCCAAATTCCACTTATAACTTTTTAAAAGGCCATTTTGTGCTCTTGAGGCCTCAAATAACCCTGATTTGGATTTGGGGTCTAAAATGAGTTTCGGGACTCAAAAAATACTAATAATATGCTAATTATATAGTTATAAATGGTAAAAACCTGTAAAAATTTTAAAATCTCCAAAACTCTTCACCAAAACCCCAAACAAAAATTCATAAAAAAGTGTTTGCTTATTGTCCATAGGGTGACTTAGAAATATTTTTCAATGAGATGAGCCTATTTTGAATTGGTTTTAATTTTATTAGAATGGATTAAAACCTTTCAATTAATTATTCACACTCTTATATTATTTTTTTTCATTCAAAGGATTTGAAACACTCATTTCTAACTCTATTTGTGAGCAAATTAGTGAAAACCCCTTGATTTCTTTCATGAATAGACCTATGTTTTGAAATTTTATCTCTCCTATGGTATATTAAGGAAATTAATATAATATTAAACATTTAAATACATCAAAAAAGACTTATATATAAAATTTAAAGATATTTTATTTAATAAAACTCAAAATATGCATTTTTTTGTGTTTCCTAGCTTGTTTTTTCTCATTTCAAAATGCTTGTAGGTCTGAGTTTTGTCCTTTTATTGAGTTTTATAAGGATTAAATACTTAATTATTTTTTAATTATTACCTTTAATATTGCATATTATCATTACAACTATTGGATACACTCAAACAATCTCTTAAACCTCTCAAAAAGTGTATTTTCTGAATGTCTCTCTTGCTTGCTTGAAACCTTAATACCTGTGCCATTGCCTTTATCCATTATTTGCATTTAAATTTTTATTTATTAAGGTTTTTTATGTACAATAATATCTCACACAACTTTTTTTTCATAAAATAACTCAAAAATGCAAACATGCTACTTAAAATCAAGCCGTTGGGGTTTTAGAAGGGTTTTAGAGCACCTTTCCTTATTAAAAATTTTTCGTAAATTTAATCTCATATAACCTAGAAAAAATGTATGTAATATTTGTGTATCCATTATAACCAACTCTTCTTCTCCTTCATGTACCGAGCATTTAAAAATTGTTTTCACTAGCTTACAACTAGCTAGTTAGAGGAATAGAAGAAACCTCTATCCAAATTTGGCCTTTTGAGTTGTTCTTGAGTATAGTTTTAGCCTAATAAATATTTCATTATGTTTTGGATACCTTTTTTAATATTAACTCCATGAATTGAGTCTTATTAAAAACCTACACATAAGAAACTTTGACCAATGTTGGTAAAATTATTTGACATGTACCATGTAGCATATAGAGGTAACGTGTCTAAGTAGATATATCATTGAAGCATGAAGGGTGTGAACACAAAAATTCATAGCATTAATGATGAAAATAATGGAAACATATAGATAATAATAGTATAAGCTCAATAAGTAATGAAGCATACACACAAGAGTTCTCAATGTAGTCATATAAAATGTTAAATTTGGTTACTTGAGTATGGTTAATGACACCCAATCCATAGGTCCTCCTACTTGCTTGCACAACCCTTTTAGGCTCTTTTTTCACTAATACCTAGTCATCCACAACCTTCCAAACTTAACCCTTACATACCCAAGCAACTTTTTAAAGCCCAGATCCATCCCCCCTGGGTCCCATTCCCTCTGAAAAATAATGCCCAAGTTGGATAGGAGAGTTGAAACCCAGGGTATCCATTTTTTAGTGTTATTGTCCAAGTGCAAAATAGGTTCTAACAGTCATATTTTCTTGAATCCTTATCCTAATTCATGTTGGCCTAACATGAATTCATTTAACCTATGATCATTAAATCCCCTATAAAAGGCCATTCAAAGTCCATTTAGAAGGGTTGGCACTCATTTACAAGAGAGAAGCAAGAATACCAGCAAGATCACTCAAGCACTTATCCCTATTCTCTACATACAGCCATCCAATAGTATTTTAAGCTTATTTAAATCATCATATCAGTCCCTAGTCATTATAAGTACACCCAATTTTGCATTTACTTAAATTTTCATCACACTATTGCACTAAGCACTTTAATGAGAGAACTACATATAGCTTGATCCCTCCTCAAAGTATTGGTATGTAGGTAGTGTGCCCACACATGGGGTGTGAAATGTGTCTATCTTATCATTTACAAACTAACCTCTTTTTCTTATTTTAAATATTTTCATTCAATTTCATAAAATACACAAGTATATGAAGAATCAACTCTATAGGGAGTTTCATTGACAATGAGGATCTAAAATTTGGTACACATGCTCACACAGACACTGAAAACAAAACTTAGAAAAATCATATTTCTATAAATAGTTTGGGCAATAGTAGCAAGACCAAGACTATAATTTTGAATAGTAGGGTATCCTATTTTTGGTGGTTCTTAATATCTAGATCTCAGTTTATGATAGTGTCCTAGTCTTGTTCCTCTAGTATCAGACTATGTCTCATCCGTAACAGCCTAGAATAAGTTAAGTCATATTTTCTCTCACTCATTACTATTTTTAGAAAAGGTAAAAATACTATTTATTTAAACCAAATTATTGGCTTAATGATTATATATTATTTACTAATTTTATCTACTTAGACCTATTTATTATTTAGGATTTAAATATCTAATTTACCAAAAATAATAAATCATTTGGTGAACCCGACTTTGAATTCTACATAAAAATCTTAGAAACCCTAGGGTAAATTCCTAGCTGATTTTTCCCATTAATTTATGAATTTTTTCTTTAATATTAAAATAAAAAATTCTTCTCAAATTTTAAATTTTGTAGTAAATTTTAAAATTAATTTATTTCAAACCCTACTTGCATCAACTAGATCCTAGTAATTTTCCAGTATTTTTTCAATCATTTTTCTAAAATTTTAGTTACATAATAAAATTAGAAAATCACTTCAAATTTAAAAAATTCATAGTAATTTTTAAAAAATTATTTTTCTTAAAACCCTAGTTACATCTACTAGGTCCCATTAAATCAATCATTTTCCCATAAAATTTTGAATTTTATCTTGCATATTTAACTCAAAAATTCAATTTCAATTTCAAAAATTCATAGTATTTTGCAAAAATATTTTTGAAAAATCCCTAGTCATATATACTAGCTTTTTTTTGCTCCTTAAGTTATCACCTTCAATTTTTGGAAGATCTGTATCCTTTTTATGCATATTCTAATTCTTTGTTTAGATTATATCAGTTTAATCTTTTCTACTATTATCCAAGTTATTTTCCTTATGTCACCTAAGTTCCTTGCATCTCTTCCTTCAAGATGAAGTGCAAGACTTAGTGGTAATTCTCTTGAATTCACCCAGATTCCTTCAACTCAACCATATATTATAGATAAACAAGTAGTTCAGACTCCAACTATAGATTATACACATCTAGATTACATCAAATTTAATGAGAATGATTCAAACAATTACCAATATAAGAATACCATTGATGATGTACACACTGATGCTCATTCTCCACCACATGGACTACTAATCCACTTCCACCCATTATTGATAATGTAGTTTTACTTATCAAATATTTGGTCCTCCAAAACTTCAAAGAAAGATTTAAGGAATAACCTAAAGATCATACACTAATTTTGCAATCCATCATGGAAATCAAAAAGTCTAAACAAATTGAGTTTTCCATCTCCACCAAGTAACCAGTTGAAAATGACACTACAGGGGTAACTATATCTCAACAACCCCCTATAGCATCCCAACCTACCTCTATGCTACTAGTTATAGCTAGTACATCTCTCTCTCCTGATGTGGTAGCCCTTTTGCAAGAGATAAGATCTTTTCAATCCAAGGTTCTACATCTTGAGCAAGGTACCACTAGACCTACGTAGGCTTTAGATTCCTTTGCTCTTCTACATACACCATTGGCACATCACATTGCTTCTACACCCTTGCCATAAGGTTTTGTTTAGCCTAAGCTTATTCTTTATGATGGTAAGGGTGATCTAGAGACACATTTGAGAGATTTTCACGTAGCATGTTTGGATTATGTATTAAATGACTAGATAATTACCAAGTTATTTCCACAAAGTTTAATGGATTATTTTTTATAATAGTTTTATAGTCTACTGAATCAGTTGGTCAATACATTCAATCCTTTAGCTAACATGTTCCTAGCACATTTTAATATCAACATTGGTGATAAGGTCTCTTATGCATAATTTCACAATAAAAACATAAATCAAATGAGCATCTCACAGACTATGTGCTTCAATATAAGACCATCTTGGCTAAGATGACTAGCCCCATGACAGATCAGGAGTTATATGATCTCTTCATATAGAGCCTTCTACCAATATTACATGAATATATTATGTTCAAAATATTATATTCCTACACTGAATTATGTCATACATTAAAGGAAAGAGAATTGAAACTCATTTCAATGGGAAAACTCAAGTATACAAGCATTCAAGATATAACAAACAAGAGTAATAACAAAGTCCCATACAAGGTCAAAGTCAATGATAATAAGAATCAGAATCAACCAATAGTCAATGTGGCTTTAGAACCCCCTTAGCATGTGGTTTTATTAGCACCTCCTCAATGTGCATTTAACAATCTACCAGTTTCTTTAGCTAGATTTTTATAATAGTTATTAAAATGTAACATCATTACTCTCCCTCTTATTTGGGAAGTTGACCCAGTAAAGCCTCTTCCACCAAGATATGATTAACAGGCAATTTGTGATTTTCATAGGGCACCAAGCCACACTACAAATAGATGCATTAATTTGAGACATAAGATATAGGATTTGATAGATGAAAACCTACTTGATCTTGGAACTTTAGTTGAGACTCCATAAGCTAATCCAACACAGCATAAAGCTTTGAAAAAAAATTCAAATCCATTCCCACAGCATTCTAAGTAAGAGAAATGAGACACATCAAGTGTTCACCACACATACCATGCACATCTTCTACCAGTTACATACCAGTGACCTTCAATTGAATCATATCCTTTGAGAAGTATGATAGGTGTGTGTGAGTCCAAGGTTCCAACTAGACATTTGATATCATTCTTAGATTAAGAGATTTTTTAGGATAATTTAGATTATAATGCAATTTTTATCAGAGCACATATTCATAATCATCCCATTCATAATGTTCTCATCGATAATGGTTCTAGTCTCAACATGTGCACCATTACATTATTATAGCATTTGGGCTATTCATATTAGAATATCACTCTAACAAATACAATTATTAGTGGATTTAGTGGGATTATATAGATTTTATTGGGTGAGGTTGTACTTCTTTTACAGATTAGTCCAACACATGTGACCACACATTTCACTATAGTTCTCAGTGCAGAAGTTTTTGATATGTTACTTGGTCACCCATAGATTTAGAAAATTTGATCACTACCATCTATAGGTCATAGATGCATGAAATTAATTCATGTTAATTAGGTTATTATAGTTGGTGGAGTTCCATATAAGTTACCACTCCCCACTTTAGACCCATCCTTTTTTCAATCACCAGTTCCAGCTTCTACACTAGTTTTAGTTTCCCTACTAATTACAGTTCTTCCCTTGGTATAAATTTAGACATAATTGAGGCATCCATTTCCATTATATATGATTCATACACCTCCATTTCTTTGATACTCTAAATAGCTTCCAACTATAGTATTCACACTCAGATCAGTGTCATTGAGATCTCATGCATCTACACATAGATCACATATTTAGAGAGCTTCTCCTACTTCTAGATAGGTCATTAAGAGCCCTATAACTCCATCCACTTATCAAAGTTATAGAGGGACTCCATAATCAATTTATACTTCAAATATTTTAGAACATTTATAATACATAGCTTTTAAAATCACAGTCTCAACCTTTCCATCGTGCTTCATGATCACACATGATACTTTTGTTCAATACAAGACACAATGATAGGGAGTCTCATCTAAGACTCATCGGTTAGTATCATTTCTTCTCAATATTTTCTATACATATCATATTTCAAAAATTCAAAAACAATATAACATTTCAAAATCCAAAAACATTCAAATATATCCAAAAACATAAAAACATTTCAATTGTATGCATCATCCATACCTTACATTGTTACTACTATACTAGGACTTACATTTGCTATTTCATTCTATTGTTTATCAATTTATCTATATTACCATGATTCACTTGATCTTATTTGAGTGTGTGCAGTGACATCCAAATCCTTGATTACTTCACTCTGACCATTGAGGGGGCGTCCTACTTCTACATTTGAGACACACATCGATATACATACCCATTGGGGGCATCTTTGACATGACTACACCATCTAGGTTATGTCATTCCTACATTATACACTCCAAATTATCATGTTGTTATACATTACTTACTAGATTACACAAATTACTATATTGATATTTCACTAGTATTTAGCACTTGTATATCTCTTTAGCATATACTTAGTCTTGTACTAACATGTCTTGCATACTTTCACTCTTACTTTGATTAGTTAGATGTGATTCTATCTTTATATTTATTACATGCTTTCTCTTCTTACTTATCATAGCTTGTTGGATTGCATTTCTAATTCCTACTTGTCTCATGTATGTGTCTTAGGACATTTTCCAATGTCCTTTTATTTTATTTATGCATGTGTACCTTTGGACATTTTCCAAATGTATTTTGATTTTAATCTTCCATGTGCTTATGTCCCTTGTACCAATTTTGTTTGTTTTAATTATATGTGTATGTGGCATTTGAACATGCCTTGTATGCTTATTTTCTAGTTTGAATGACATGTGCCCATGTCTCTTGTTTACTTGTCCCTTTGGCCACTCTTGTATGGTTCTTGCTTCTTAATCCATGTACTTATGTCTTGATTGTTTTTTATTATTGAAATGCCATGATCCATATCATGCATTTTCCTTGCTTTCTTGGATGAAATGATGTAAATCATGTTGCATCCCTCCTTGACAACTAACAACTAAAATCTAAAATTTCCAATTCTAGTTCAATACATTGCACATGTTATTACATTATTATATCTATCTAGAGATTCCCCTATTGATCTAACAATATCTCAATACAAATATTGCTATATCTCAAGATATCTTATCAATTATCATTGTTATATCATGTATATTTATGTTTAACACAGAACAAGGATTCTTCTTCTGAGGGTAGTCATTACAGGGTATTTATTCCTACCCTCAAAAGAGGGGGCAAAAAATAGGGGTTTTGTCATAGAGATTAAAGCTCTTAGTGGTCAAAACAATAGTTTTCAAAACACTTGGAATAGAAATTAGACATCAAACTAGGCAAAACAAACCGGGCAGACATCAAAGAATCTAGAATAGTCATCAAATTTAGCCCTAGACAATGTACCATATTTGGATTATCGTACCAGATAAAAAGGTGTCATATTTTCAACACTCTTGTATAGATAGAAAAAAAAATCATTTTTTTTCCAAAAATAGATAGAAAGGTGAGTTTAATCATAGGTTTATCAGTACAACACAGTCCAAATTTATCATATCTTAGTACAATTTTTGATCAAAAAATACAAATATAGGAGGAATCATGCATGGCATGATGGTTCTCACTTCTATTTTTAGATTAGGTAATTGATATAACTTCTAGATCAAAATCCATGTTCTAGACACCAATTATTAGGGGCAATGTGCATGGCACATTGGTCCTCCCCTTTTTATAAGTTTATTTTATCTTCTAGACATTTCTCAGTAGTTACGTGCCTTACTCCATCTATAGGTGGTTGGAATCCTTTTTCAAGTTTGGCTTTCATACAAGCTCAACTTCCTAAGTTCCTGAGTTGGCTTCCATATAAGCCTATTACACCAATTTTAGAGTGGATCTCATACAAGCCTAGTCTCCATCTTTCAAAATGGCTGAGAGTAGCCTAGTTTCTAGCATACATTCAATTATCCACACCAACATTATCAGATTATAGTACATTCATCGGCTTTAAGATCCATTTCATATTATATCTATTCCATTCTAATATCACTTATAGCTTCACTTCATAAGGCAATGATGGAGCCAAAGGACTACTAGCCTTTATATTATTGAGCCACCTATTTATAGGGATTGGACACATAGTCCAAACATCAATTAACACATGCATGATTCATTAGCTTCACTTAGTAGGTGATGATAGAGCCAAAGGGCCTACCTTTACATTCTTGAGCCACTTTCTAGGGAATTGAGCACTCAGCTTTGTTCATGATATAACTTTTGTTATAGCACACACCAAGCACAATCTAGAATCATAACAAGTTTTGTATTGGTTTGCATATCTAGTGAGGTGTATTCATTCTTTTTTCTTCCTCTCTCTCTTACCTAAATTTTATACTTTATTATTTTAGATATAACATATCTAGTAAGAACTTATCTACTCTATGTTTTTCATTGTAGATTCACACTTTACATCATGTTCTCTCTATGCACATCTAGCATCACATAACTTCATGAGCTTCACCTTCACAGACAAGTTTAGGTATGTTTTCTTTTTCTTTTTTTCCTTTATCCTAATATTTCACTTTGCTACATCACTAGAATAAAGGCGGGGGGGAAATTTAGTCATATAAAATATGAAATTTGGTTACTTGAGTATGACTAATGACACTCAATCCATAGGTCCTCCTACTTGCTTGCACAACACTTTTAGAATCTTGTTTCACTGATCCTCAATCATCCACAACCTTCTAGACATAACCCTTGTAGACCGAGGTATCTCTCTCAAGCCTAGATCCATCCCCCTTAGGTCTCATTCCCTCTAGACAATAGTACCCAAGTTGGACAGGAATGTTGAAACCCAAGGTGTACAATTTTTAGTGATATTATCCAAGTGCAAAATAAGTTCTAATAGTCATATTTTCCTAAATCTTTATCCTAATTCATGTTGGCCTAACATGAATTCATTTAACCCATTATCATTAAATCCCCTATAAAAGGCCATTCAAAGTCTATTTAGAAGGGTTGGCACTCATTTAAAAAAGAGAAACAAGAATAATATAAAAATCACTCAAGCATGTATCCCTATTATTTGCATACAGACATCCAAAAATATTTCAAGATTATTCAAATCCTCATACCAGTCCCTAGTCATTCTAAGTACACCTAGTTTTGCATTTACTTGCATTTTCATCACACTGTTACACCAAGCACTTCAATGAGAAAACTACATATAGCTTGATCCCTCCTCAAAGTATTAGTATGTAGGTATTGTTCCCACACATGGGGTGTGAAATGTATCTAGTGTATCCTTTACACACTAACCCCTTTTTCCTATTTACCAAAGTTCCATTCAGTTGCATAAAAGACATAAGTATACAAAGAATCAGCTCTATAGATATTTTTTTTGATAGTGAGGATCTAAAATTTAGTATACAAGCTCACATAGACACTACGAATATAACCCAAAAAAATCATATCTCTATGAGTAGTTTGGACAATAGTGGCAAGACCAGGACTACAACATTAGACAGTAGGGTATCCTATTTTCAATGGTCCTATTAGATCAAGAAACAAACTATAAATATTAGTTTTAGATAGTGTCTCAATCTTATTCCTCTAGTATTAGACTCTATCTTAGTTGTAACAACCCAAAATAAGCTAAGTCATATTTTCTCTCACTCGTTACTATTTTTAGAAAAGGTAAAAATACTATTTATTTACACAAAATCAGTGGCTTAATTATTGTATATTATTTACTAATTTTATCTACCTATACCCATTTATTATTTAAGAATTAAACATATAATTTCCAAAAAATAACAAATCACTCAAAAATAAAATAAGAGACAAATGTCTAAAGATATCATAAACAAGGGGAATGTTTAAATTCCACATAATTGAAGGGACATGACATAGTAAATGTCCACAAAGAAAGAAATGACATATTCAAATTTTAACATATATGAAGCAATGACATATTCAATATGTCAAAGAGACAAACAAAGGCCTAGGGGCTGAAAATAATGGAGCATATTCAAATTCTCAAACAAGCAAGATAATAGCAAAGCAAGGCACTCAAAGAAGTACATAAATGAAATCATAATCAACCAGAATAAGTATATCATACTAATCCTTGGATTTATGTGTTAGTAAAAAATGTTAAGTACATAGCATATCAAGTACATTACAAACTATATAAGCATGGATAAAGGCATGTGTAAGTACATATGTGATCTCAAATGTGATAATGTAAAATGACCATAAAATGATATAACCTATATGTATCTTGATCATATAGGTGGATTCCAATAATATACTAGTGACATGAGTAGAGGGAAATTGAAACATCAAAAGTGCATATATCATGTATTTGTGTATACTTGAATCACACTCAAAATATGTGTGAAACATGTGTATATAGAAAATTTTGATATGTCATCTACCACCATGAAACCAATACCATAAATTCCAAGGAGCTAATAAAACATGTAAATTTTGAACATATTTTTGGATTTTTAAGTGTTTATTATTTTTTTTGGTATTTTAAAATATGACAAGAAAAGGCTATCCTATGATCACATCCAAAAGATGGCCATATAAATCTCCCTATAATAAACTAGTGACAATGCTAAGGATCATGCAATGGTGTGATGTTTATCATTGTAGTATCTATGATGCTCTACGTATGTAAAATAGGACTTTGTAATCATGAAATAGAAAAATTAGGAGTTAGGGTTCATGGAACCCATCATTGTATGTTATGTGGTTTGTTTGGAATAGCACTAATAGGAACATGTGTAGGGGGTCTAGATATATTAACATGGTATGTAGTAGATGAGGATTTCATGGAACCCATTATGGATCTCTTATGAAATGGTCTCTCAAGTACTAATTTCTTGGTAAATTAAATTTCTTGTTTCTTACCCTTTTATGGGGGATTAACCATAGGAGGTTTGATATTTAATTGCCTAGGTATAAATTTCTCTTGCTTAAGAGAATGTTCATATGGAATTTTAGAAATTATATTTACCCGATTAGCATGAATGTATTTAACATACCCATGCAATGTATAAGGTACCAATCAAAGTGTATGTATCCAAGGTCATCCCAACAACACATCAAAGACATTTTTAGAAGGCATAACTTAGAAGGTAGTAACCACATGGGTGGGGCCTACTTGTAAAGGTAAATCAATCTCACCAAGAACCTACTATGAGGTCCCATTAAATGATCTAATTGATCTATTATAAGGATGCAAATCATGATTTGTATAACCTAAATGCATACATAATTTCATGGTAAAAATGTTTTTACTTACAACATTATCAATCATAGCACTATGTATAAGCTAGTGATCAAGATATGCTTGAATGAATAAGGAATGAATATCTAAGTCATCATCCCTAATCTCACTATCTTTGGAATTAATAGATGGTATTTAAACCATAGGAGGCATATGCCATGTATAAGTACCAATAATCCCATCCAATGGGTGCTCATAATGAGATGGAGGAGGGTGTGCATTATATGCTATTTGCACTTTTGGATCCTTCTTTGAATAGTCTTTCAAAAGATTGTTAAATATTTTTAGCTTATGGTGGTCACTAAGTTGTGAACCCAATTCCTTTGGAGGATCATCAAATGTAATCTTTTGCTTCAAGGTGAAACATAAGCTTGTATAATTCCCAAGGCCTTGGTGATAGTCATAATAAGCATTTGTATCATATCCTTTAGGTAGAGGTCTACTCATATCAACCTTTATATGATAAGGGAGAGATATAAGATGACACTCTATAAGCCATAGGAGTAATGAATTGGGAAAATCATGTAAGTATGTAAAGTGTCTCCTTGGTTCATTAGATAAGACAAGTTGATTAGGTTTAACCATGGTGGTTGTTTCCTTTTTAGGCTCAAGAGTTTTGACCTTATAACTTGGTTTGATAATAAACTTGGTATTAGATATAGATGTAGTTTGTGTGTTTGCTGCATACTTAAGTTTGTTCAATGAGATAAGTTTCATTTCATTATCATGAACAATATGGTATAAGTCATCAAAATATTTGAATTTTTAAAAAATAATAGATTCATGTAAAGAAACAAGCAAAATTTGCTTGAAAACATCTTGAAGCTCTTTATCTACCATAAGATTAGTCATTTTAGCCAACATTGTCTTCTACATCAAAACATACTTAGTAATAGGCTTATTGGTTACCTATTTTATCTTTACAATTTGGGCATAGGAAACCTTTTTAGTAATGTTAATATAGAAATGTGTTAAAAACTGATCTACAATGGTTTTGAAGGAATTTACTAATTAAGTTGGTAAATCATAGAACCACCTCAAATCATAATCATTGAGGCTCCTTGGAAATAATTTGGTCAAAATTTTATCATTGGAGGCATTATCAAGGCATGTCGCATAAAAGGATCAAATATGTTATTCAGAATCACCCTTGCCATCATAAAAAGTGAAATTAGGTTCAACAAAACTAGTAGGCAAGGGGTGCAAATATATCACTGGTGCAAGAGTATTATGTAATAGCTCTTATGAATCAAGAGCATAAGTAGATTTCATATAATTTTTCTCAATATTTTTAACCTTAGTTTACAAAAAAATTATAGTTTGGACTAGAGCTTGCACTTATTGGTCTTTTAGGTTGGATATTTGAGAAGTCACCAAAGGAGGTGTACTCATAGGTTGGGTAGATACAGGCATTAAAACTAGTACTTGAGATAAAATATTTTGGTTTCTCATGTAAGATGTGGTAATGGTAGTTTTATGGAATAAAGGTTGAAATACATAATCCATGCCTTCACTAGATGTAGGAATATTGATTGGTATGGAATTAGTTATAGTACCTTGTAAGGAGTCACCATCACTAGGTGAGGAAGCCTTAACCTTATCATACTTACTAACTTCATCTCTTGTAACATAAAAAAATTCATCTATTAATCCTTTTTTATTATTGAGATGAGTGATCAATGCTTCTTTATCTTCCATTTGAAATTGATCTTTTTTATTACTATTCTCCATTGCTTAGAAATGAAAAGTTTTAGAATTTGAACAGAAAACTAAAACCTTGGCTAACTAAAAACCTTAGGAATCATTTTTTTTTTTGCATTCACACAAATTGAGTTCACCAAATGTTTAACCCTAAAATATATATGTATGGTTATCTAGGGTTAAAGGGGGAAAAGATAGCCTATGTCATAAGGATGGTATACTATCTCTAGAGTAGGCCAATTTTTTATAAAACTCAGAAAAAATATTAACTAAATTTATTATGTTGAGATGCTAAAGATATAAATTATAGCTATATTAGATATTGTAATAATAAAGAAAATAAGATACTTAGTTGATCCTAATGCTAACATAGATCTGGATTTGGAACAGGTAGAAAGTGGACTAGATCTAGATTTTGGAATAGTTGCTTGATTGTGTAAATCTGACCTTTGTAGCCAAAGACACTTGCATCAACCTGGGATGGTTACATTGATGTTATTGTTTGACTTGAACATAGGTGTCCAGTAAAAAATATCTACTAAAAATATGTGACCACCTGAATGCTTTCGGGTTTTGTGTTGCCTTCTCTCTAGTGTATTCAAATTTAGGTCATGGACTATATTTATTAAATAGAAAAACCTTAATTTTTCATCTTCATATTAGCTATGGGAAAAATGGTTTAGTAGGCACATAGTGCTAATCTACCCTAAAGACCCCTCAATCAATGAGCATTTCTTATATAGCCAAAACTCTGAAGAGGGCTTCAGACTTATGTATTTCTTCCTAATGTGTTGGCTTATATATGAATCATGTAATGTGTGATAATAAAGTACAATAGTGACCCAATTTGTAACCTAATAAACATAGTTCTTAGACTACTCCTTCAATACATCAGACTTTTAGATGTGTTGTCCATATGACTGATATGTAAATATGAGAAAATAGGTAAGCTTTTCTCACTTGAGTGCTTGATGGAATGCTTTTGATAAGTTGCCTTGGTCTCTCTAGGTCTTTTCTAGGTGAGAAATGAATGAGGATTGATCTTATATTTATACCAATCCCCTTGAAGAATATCTCAAATCAAAGCACTTAGGCCGACCTTTAGAATACATTTCATTTGTAAATTAGATGACTTTAGGGCACTAAAAACTTGTCTTAGGGTAGGACACTTGCATCAATTCAAGCATCTAACTAGGACATAAGTGTCCAAGAAGTTGGAAACCAAGTACATGTCTATAACTTATAGAGATGGAAGATAAGCATGTTTATAACACTTTAGGAAAGGTATAAAGTCTGAGTCATCAGAATAATGTAGGTTGGACTAAGAGATAATAAATTAGGCACATAGAAATAGTGTATATGAGCCTTTTGGTGGTGGGAAAGGTATATAAGTTGAAGATACATCCATGATATGTATTTTTTCACTGTACAAGACTAAGGTGCTATATAATTCAAAAATAGTGTCTACACAAGCCTAATCTTATTCCTATCTAGTAATCACCTAAAAAAATACTATACTAAGGAACACACCTACAAATATTTGAGGCACTACCCTAAACCATACAAATTTGTAAACCCTCAAATAGACATCAAGCCAAGTCTTAATACTATTACAAGGTAAAAATGATAGGTTGTCAAGAGTCAAAAGCCACATAGGATTACATCGTATACTAGTATATCAATAATTGAGCTCACATACATAGTTAAATGTTATAAATACATATAGTTTGAGCCATCTTCAGAGTATTGGAACATAGACAGAAATCAGCCACTCATTGGGGGTGATTAAGGTTGGCTAACCCTTTTTTATAGAAAAATAAGTGTCAAAAGTGGAGCTAGGGTTTCAAGGTGAAGGAAGACAAATATGAATCTACACATAAGATTGAA
>JARHVA010007739.1:310000-385000 GCA_037957365.1 Torreya grandis | reverse complement strand
GATCATTGTTCCACTAGCCCACACCTCGTAACCATATAATACCACTGGTGTGACAAGTAACCCAAATAAGACCCTGGTGGTCTTCTAGTCCCATAACTCCACATTCCTGCATCTATTTTGAAGCGCATAGAAAGCTCTCCATCTGCCTTGTATTGTTTTTATTCTGCAAGTGTCAAATCTAATTTTGTTGTGAAATTTGAGGCCGAGATACTTGTATTCTAACACCACTTCAAGAGACCCTCCTGCAAACTAAAAATTGGGGTGTTGTGCCTTTCTTTTCGTTGAAAAAATCATAATTTTGGTTTTCTCAGTGTTTACCTGCATCCCTACTTCTTTACAAAAGAGCTCTAGAGCTCGGAGATGATCTCTTAAATCTTGGATGATCTCTTAGGATAGGACAAAAAAAACATTCAACATATGGGCCTATTGTATGGGTTATGTGTCAGAAGAGACTTACTCATTAATTAGTTGAGAAGAATTAGATAGGTCTATTGAATATAATTGGCAGTTGTAATTAATTATATGAGTTATAACCTTAAACACACATATGATATTTATTATATCTACTTTGTAGGTGGATAGACATTATGTCCTAGTTAAGGACCCTGATATTTAGGGGGATAATGAGGAAGGTCTCGATTATGTTGATTGCATTGATGATAATATTGAGCTAAATGATGCTTCATTGTATATATTTGACATCCCCGATGAGTATATAGAAGATGAGGTAGATGTTATATTTTTTAATTTGGGAAAGGGATAATATATTAATTTTACTTCTTTCAATATTCTATATTACTATATATATAATTTCACAAGTTATAATTTTCTTGTTTGATATTAATAATATTTTTTTATATAATTATGTCAAAAAATTTAATATAATTTTAAATATTCTAATTGTATGTGCTTAACATTATTAATATTGATTTCAGACCATTCATTTTGTAGATTTTAGAGATAGGTCTAAAATAAGTTGATCTAACTCTTAAGGTAATTAAAAATATATAATTGTATTGACTTTGTACTAATTTTACACCACCAAAATCAATCTTAAATATTAAAATTTTCAAAATAAATAATTAAAAAAATCAGCAATTTCCAACACAACTTTAACCCAAATTATGACACAAATCATACTTAATATAATATAGCAAAACAAAGTTAGGACCACCAAATGTGTTTATTTGATTGTAAGTGGAGAGAGTAAAAATGTCACGTTTGTTTTGAAGTAAAACAACAGATATGCCAATGTTCATCGGATATATCGGCTTTTATTTTAATAAGCCAAGCACATACATGCCATTTCTGATAGGTATAAGTAACTCCAATTGAATATTCCAGGTTTCTCACTTTAGATCGTATATTGTAGATAAGCCAAGCATTTATTGATTCTTACCAAATTAAGAAAGGATAGGGTGGGAAAAAAAGTTAATGAAAAAAATCATTTAAATATCTGCAAGTTAGCAGGTAAACAAGTCAGTGTTGAAAGCAAAGAGCGAGTGAAACGCTCTGGTCAGCGATCAGTAAGGTTTACGAAACTAATCTGCAACTGCAATTGAATAAATGAATGAAAATAATAATTACATTTTAAAATTCAATGAACCAAAATCACCTCTGAAACAGAACCGAGGTTAGGTATTTGTTTTGAATAAAAAGAAGGCTACGCGTGCATGGCACTGAAACCAAAAACCCTTCCACTTTATGGGGACGAACAAGAGATGATCTACACAAACAAAATAATATTTACTCGTATACAACCCCGTTTGTAAAAGAAACCTTCTTAACACTGTGGATGAGTTTTGGCAGCGGGAGAGGGTGAAAGGATGGAGGGGGGCGGCGTTCTTTGAGGAGTGAAGATGGGCTCAGACAGCCTGTAAAAGTGCCCCGGCGAATAGAAGAAGCTGTCAAAATTGGGAGTAAAGAGGGGAAGATCTTGAAATATATTCGGAGACAGAAGCTGCGGCGATGGCAACAGAAAATTTGGCGACAGCGGAGAGGACGCCGGCGGCGGCTGAGATTTAAGGATGTCGTAATCCCCGTTACTTACAGCAGATTCAAACTTTTTATCCTCTACTTGTTCTTCTTTGTTTTGGTGGATATCGCAAGATCTGATGCTATTGTCCCGCGTTGAACAGGCGGAGGCGGAGGCGACCATATCCGGTGGCACGTCCGACGAAGAGGAGCTTCCGGTGAGGCGTTGCACGAGAGTCATGAAGTTGTGTGCTTCGATGTGTATGATCTTGGGAGACTGTGTATATATTATCACTGGCTGCGATCTGTTGGGAAGATGAACCCCACCCTTTCGAATCTTCTGGGACTCCTTTGAAATCTTGAGAGGCGTAGGCCTTGGGCCATGCAGTTGCAGTTCCTTCCTACCCCTCATTCTCTGATCAGAATCCATTCCAATCACCAAGCACCAAAATCCAAAATACGCCTTTTGCAAGGAGCAAAGCAAAAGCAAAAGCAAAATTATTTGATCTATTAACCCTAAAGATGAATAAAAAGGAGATGAAAAGGCAGCGTCCCCAAGTCAAGTCAAGAGCGGTGTCTAATAAGATACCTAGCTAGATGTCCTTATCCTTTGCTTCCTCCAAGTCTTCGTTGGTTTCCAAAACTCACAGCTACAAGCCAACAATCCAACAATGAACACAGAGCTGTTTGCTTCCTGTTAATTTAATTACGGATGTAGAGGTGGGGTGGGGGAGCGAGGACGGTATCATCCTCTCTCTCTCTATATATCTATATATATATAGATATAACCTTTAGCGTATGGCTGCGCTGAACGGTAACGGCCGTTGACTTTTGAACAAAAAGAAAAGTCAGCATCGCCAATCACGACCCTGCTCCTTAACAACTCTAACTCTACCCTTTTTATAATAATAAACAAGTCATTCCCGACCACGACAGCCTGCCTTGTAACGACGTTATCAACTAAAAAACTCCTTCAAACGTGACGTTTTACGCGGTTTCTTCGACTTTGCGCGGTGGTCGGCATCAGTCAGACCTGCCGCCCTTCAGACCCTTCTCATTATTAACGCACGCGGTCCCTTTCTCTTTCTCTTTCATTTCCATTTTACTGCTGGAGGTTTATCATATCAACGCACGCAGTGATCAAATTTGAAAGAGCTCCCTTCGCTTTTCAAACAAATTTTAACTCAAGTCTATTACAGCATTTGCCTTTCGTGTTGGACTTCTTTTTCTTCGTATCAAAGAAAATTATTATTATTTTTATTTATTTTTCCGTGTGCCTACTTGAATGATTATTTTTCTTTTTATTAAAAAAATAACTCTCAAGTATTAGGTTCCTGCTTATAACATTTTTAATACAAATAAATGGATTACAAGTAATTTTTTATACAAATAGCTAATTATTATTAAATATATGTAAAACGGTAATATGATTTTAGTTAATTATTTTAATTTTATAATTAGTTAAACATATAGAATTTACAAATATGTCTTAAATAATTTAAGATTTGGTGATAATCATCACAATCACAACACAAAAATATGTCCTCAACAATGATAATAACTTTACTCAAAAAGTTATCAATAATAAGATAAATTTGCCAAGAACACTATTTACATTCTTGGAAAAGTGACTTACAATCCTAAAAGATGTCAAACTTGAGATAGAAACTAATATGACAACTTGTTTGTTTGGTCTAGATATTCAATTACCTTGTTTTGTTTGTATGTTGTTAAACCTATAACCTAAAAAATAAATTTCTTCTCTTTGCCTTAAATTGGAAACAATATCTAAAGCTTAAGGAAAATAATAGATGATTAGAGTCTATGTTGAAAGTTAGCTAAATACCATTTATTTATCAAGACCCTAGACAATAAACAATATTGAAAACAAAAAACACATAATTAGAGATAATTCCAATGACATACAAAACTTTATAGGTGTGATGTGCAAGTCCTTCCTCCTTCCATTGATTTTTCTAACATGAACTTGTGTACCATAATGATAGATGCTCTAATGATCAAATTTCATTTGTCTATCTATTTATAAGTACTTAAAAAATTTTCAATAAAAATAATCAATGTGCTTATTTCTAAATCAACTACAATAATTTTATATTTATAAAAATATTGAATTCAAATTAAGACCTTATGAATTCCCAAACTTAAATTAAAATAATTTAAATGTAAAGTAAAAGACAGGACAAAACAAAAAAATTCACATTATCCAAAAGGGGCCACACAAGGACCCAAAAAGGAAAGTGACATCCTTGACAGAGCCAGGAGTGTCACTCATGATCTTATCACAAGGTTCAAGGTACATAAAATTAAGAGGAGAGAGAGAGGAATAGTTATAAGGGGCTAAGAGGAGAGATAATGACCATCATAATTCAACAAATGTTAATAATTTGAAACAATTATTGATAAGTACATAAAAATTTTAAAATCATGAAATTTAATGACTAATAAATGCTTAGGAGTATCTTTAGGTGTCTACAATTTCCTTCACTTTGATATGTGTATACATACATATAAAAGTATAAAAAAATACGTGGTATGGATATAAAATTTTATGCGTTTAGATCTGTGGAACATAATTAAATGCAAGGTTTGAGAATCTGCCAAAAAAACACTCTTTTCTTTAACACAGACATAGATTAATATCAAATAATAATAATCATTGAATTATGAAGTACTGAAATTGAATTACCTCATTTTACTAAGAAAGATGTGAATACTAGGCATAGTTTAATGCCTCAAAATTTGTGTAAATTCATAAACAACATTCTATGTATAATCTTGAGTAACATTTTGGATAAAATAATATCAAATATAATTTTGAGTATAATCCTAGATAAAATTGATGTAGTATCAAGGTCAAGTGGAGTTAGACACCCTTATCATATATGAGCCTTCACATCTGAATAAAATCTAAATTTATAGAAGTTAGAGTTAGGCATCTTGTCAGACCAAAACATCTAAGTCCATAATGTTGAATATGATAATGCACATGTCTCAGAAGCTTGTTTTTAAACATGATGAGTGAGATATATGCCCCATTTTGAAATGTGGGATGAATAGGTGTGAAACTCGTATCTCAAAATAAATATATTAAATGTAACGTGTAGACGATAAAATTAAAAAATTATGTTGTTGCACCATGTTTAGAATATAAATATATTTCCATGAAATCCTATGTTAGCGTAGCTATTTTATTACATTGTTTAGCTTAACCTGTAGTTAGTTAGGTGATAGACAGGTATGTAACAGTTAGTCAGTTGGTTGGATTCGGTTGTTCTAATCGATCAGTTATGTACTGTATTTAGACACCCTTCTGCTCATCAATAAAATCATCGAAGCTTATTTAGATCGCATCTGGTATCAGAGCGGTTGGTCCTGACAGATGCACCAGTCCGTTGAAGTTGAACGATACATAGCATTGAGCGATTAAGGACACATCAGAAGCATTTCTCATGCCAAGCTGGCAGTGTAGAAGATGCCTGGGGAAAGTGAATCATTAGAACCTGATTAGAGACGTTGAATCCATTCTAAGCCTTTATTTAGCGTTATACACTCCAAGGGTGATGCAAAGGACGTGGAATGGAGGAAGTGCAACAAAGTAAGAACAGTCAAGCGAACGACAATTGATGCACAATAAAAGTTCACGCTGGACGCTGAAGAAGCAGAATGCTGGACAGTCAGAATGAGTATGATCATTTCACCTCGAAACTTGCAGCATGCCTGTTTATTGAGTGGACGTCAAAAGTGCAAACGGTAGTGTTGAAGTCTGATAGACACCTACACACTGACGTTTGAGTCATGGGAAGCGTGACAGCAACCTGAGCTGATGACTTGGAAGCCTGATTAGAGTTACGAAGCAGGAAGACGTAACATCTATAGTAAAGCTAGAAAAATCCTAATAGATGCCATATAGGAGCCAAGAAGCCTACGAAGTACCTTTTTTATACAGAATTTGAAGCATAAAATATTGCTTTGAGTGTAAATTTTATATAAAAAAATTATACATATATATGTCTGCACCCAAACTCTTCATGTTTGATGCCCAACTCTTCAAAGGGTCAAATTTACTACATGGAATATGAAGATGCAAATGATTCTTCAATTCAAAGAATTATGGGGCATCATCACTGGTATGGTGACCTGTTCTGCCGAAGTTGATGAGCAAACTAAATATTATAAGTCAAATGCAAAAGCCTTGATGTTGATCACACTCAATGTCATCGATGAAGTTTAACCTCATATGTGGGACACATCAACATCGAAAGAGGCTTGGGACCTTTTGTCCACCATTTATGAGGTAAAGAATCAGACAAAGATACTCTATCTCCAATTCAAGCTCCATACTCTTAGTATGAAAGATGGTGATAAAGTTGAGGAATTCTTACATCAGGTAGAAGAAATACGAGCATAATTAATTATGCTTGGAGAAAAGATCGAGGACAAGCTATTGGTTTTGATCATATTAAGAGGTCTCCCTCTCAATTTTACATGTTCATCATGACACTGAACATCACAAAGCAAGCAGTGTCTTTCGAAGAAACAGTGAAGTTGCTTCAATGATAAGAATCCATCTAGTTCGTGTAAGAAGAGTTCGAGGATAAAGCCCTAATTTCAAAGCAATGTGGTCAAAATTTATCAAAAGGACCACCAAAGAAGTCACAATAACAACAAAAATATGAGAAGGCAAAAAGATGGTGTCATGTTTTTCGTACCAATATGCATGATACTAATAGTTGTTGGTATAATTTTTTGACACAAGACTCATCTAGTCAAGAGGGCATGTCAAGTAGAGATGATTCACATAAATCCAAAAAATGTCCTTGATGATGGAAGTAAAACGGACATGTAGCAACACAACATCAACAGGATGATGAATCTGAAGAGGAGGTACCCATAAAAGTAGAATACAATAATGCATATAAAGATGTAGTTCTTATCTCCCAAACCTCATCACAAACGAGAAAAGTTTGATTGATCAACTGTATCACTAGCAAGCATATGACAAGATGCATAGGAACTCTTTGATTCACTGATGACTCAACCCACTAGAGATTGAGTTCAAATTGTAGATGATAAAGAGTACATTTTAGAATGAATTAGAACTGTCACCATTCCTCTCAGGATGTGAACCTGTACTCTCACAAAGGTACTAAATGTCCCTAGCTTGACAACAAATCTCTTGTCTATAAGTCAACTCTTGAATCATAAGGTTAAGGTAGATTTCATGATCAAGAATGGCACAAAATCCTATCTCCTCTCACGGGACAGTCAAGTCATTCCTAGAGATTTTTTTAAGGATTGATTATTTGCCCTAGATGCAGTTTTACTAGATGTTGTATCTCTCTCTCTCTCTGCCTCTACAGTAGAATCTACTACACTATGGCATTATTGATATGGGCACCTTTATAATGGTTCTTTGTGCCAACTCAACTCTAAGTCCATGGTCCATGAACTTCATCAACTATCCCATTCCTTGCCTGTATGCTCTATTTGAGCCGAGTTCCTCACAAGCCAAGGATAGTCTCGATGTGGTACATACCAATCTATGCGGACCTATGACTACTTATTTCTACGGATTCAAGTAATTTCAGTTGTTTGTTGATGATTTATCTTACAAGACATGGTTATTCTTTCTCAAGAAGAAGAGTGAAGCCTTTACACATTTTAAGGTCTTCTACCAGTTTGTTGTGACCCATTCAAGGAGGCCTCTTCGACTCCTCCACTCAGATCAAGGGGGAATTCATATCAAATGAATTCTTAGCATTCTTGAAGCAACACGACATCAAACATCACTTGATTGTTCCCTACATGCCACAATAGAATGGAATAGTAGAGCGACATAATCGTTCAATCATGGGGATGGCTCATTGTATTCTTTCCACTATGAATTTGGATGCACCATTTTAGGCAAAAGCAGTTCAGACAGCTGTATATCTTCTCAATAAGGCACCTATAAAGATATTATAAGACAAGACACCAAAAGAGGTATGGAGTGGTCATAAACCTTTGATCTCTCACATTATAGTATTTGGTTGTACATCTTATAAGTATGTCCCTACTAAAAAGAGGAAGAAGATCAAACCGAAGACATTCCAATGCCTTCTATTGGGGTATAGTACTACCTCAAAAGCTTATCATCTCATGGATCCTAAAATAAAAAATATATATGAAAGTCAAGATGTGGTTGTGATGACTCATCATTCAACTAATTGTCACACAAGGAGTTAGAACATACCACCTCTCATAGATTGTTCCCATAGTTAGATGATGAGAATAAAGAATCCTTTCAAAAATAAGGTGAACTGCAAGGAGAATTATTTGTTGATCTTAGAAATTTGGAAGATAATTCTTCATCAAATTAGTAACATCATTGATATCCAAAATGGGTATAAATCACCATCACAAACTCACACCTGAACTTTAATCTAGATACTACATCAAGAGTTTAGACCAAAAGATAGGTGAGAAACAAAGTTAATCACACACTGATGAGTTAAGTAGTTGACATCACCAAACCAAAGATAATTCAAGAGGCTTTATGTTAACCTCAGTGGAAGAAGGCCATGGATGTTGAATATGATGCCCTCATCAAAAATTGGGATGTGTGAACTTGTCGATCTATCTATAGAAAAGAAATCCATTGGTTACATGTGGATTTTTAAGACAAAGTACAAGGTAGATAGATCCATTGACAAATATAAAAGCATGACTTGTTGCAAAGGGATATGCTCAGCAAGAAAGAATAGATTATGAGGAGACCTTTGCACTCACTACTAAGATCAAGACCATCAAAGTTGTTTGCGCACTTGCAACACAAAATGGATAGAAGCTTTAGTAGATGGACGTTAAAAGTGCATTCTTGAATGGTGATCTCAAAGAAGAAGTGCACATGACCTAGCTAGAAGGCTTTATTGACGAACAACTTCCACATAAGGTATGTCATCTAATTAAGTCACTTTATAGACTTAATCAAGCACCAAAGGCATGGTACATTTAGATTGATGATCATCTATTTCAGCATAGATTCATTTGTATCCCCTCGAATACAAATTTATATATCAAAAAGGTAGGCATAGAGATTATCATTCTGGTTTTGTATGTGGATGATCTTGTGATTATAGGAAGTTTAGATAATCTCATTGAAGATGTAAAGAATGACTTGAAACAATACTTCGACATGACAAACTTGGGGCTACTTCATTATTGTCTTGGCTTGGAGATATGGCAAAAGAAGAATCATATTTTTGTCTCACAGATGAAATACAAGACACTCATTGAGATATATGAGATGATAGATTGTAAACCAATGTCAACTCCGATGGAGAAAGGTTTACAACTATCCCAATTTTAGGAGTCACCTCAAGTAGATGAAACTCACTACAAGTAGCTTGTTGGGAGTCTCATTTACTTGACTTATACTAGACTAGACATATACTTTGTTTTCATCTATCTTTCAAGATTCATATAAGAGACAAAAAAGTGTCATTAGATTGAAGTGAAACACATTTTGAGATATGTTTGAGGTATAGTTGATTATGGTCTGGAATACAAGAAGAATTCAAATTTTTTCTTGTAGGGTTACGTAGACTCAGACTATGTTGGATCTATTGATGATAGGAAATCAACTTTTGGATATATATCTCATCTCATATCTATACCAATTTCATGGATTAGTAAGAAGTAATATGTAGTTGATCTCTCATCTATAGAGGCAGAATACTATGCCACATGAGGAGCTGTGTGAAAATTAATTTGGTTACATCGCATTTTGTCTAACATAGA
Source organism: Torreya grandis (assembly GCA_037957365.1). Taxonomy (NCBI): domain Eukaryota; kingdom Viridiplantae; phylum Streptophyta; class Pinopsida; order Cupressales; family Taxaceae; genus Torreya; species Torreya grandis. The sequence continues at coordinate 375,226 of JARHVA010007739.1, read as the reverse complement.
CATTTCTAAAGATCAACCACCAATCTTTTCTGTGACAATTAGGATGTGTTAAATCTTGTCAAAAATCTAGTATTTCATGAGAGGACCAAACACATTGAGGTCCAATACCACTATATTCAAGAACAAGTATTGAACCACCACATTTAGCTTCAGTATTGTCCAACATATTCACAGATAGCAGATATACTCACCAAATCACTTGGCAAGGTGAAATTTGATCTATTTTGGGGGTACATTTGTAAAAACAATGTAATAAATGGGCTAATGTTAGCGTAACTATTTTATTACATTTTTTAGCTTAACCTATAGTTAGTTAGGTGATATACAGGTATGCAAGAGTTAGTCAATTGGTTGGATTCAGTTGTTTTAATCGATCAATTTTGTACTATATTTATACATGATTCAGCTCATCAATAAAATCATCGAAGCTTATTTAGCTCTCATCCTATCCATATTGAGTTTATATGTAGCATGAATAATAATTGTTCCCATGTGGGCTCAAGATAAAATAACTATAGTATCATTAACACAAGATAAGGAAGCGTAAATTACGTGTATAGAATCTTTCCCCCAATGAGTACATGATAGGAATCATGGTAATATAAGAAAGATCCAAAGGTGATTGCATGATATGGATCATGGAAATACAATAGGAACATACAAAAATATAGGCACATATGTCAGATAATCATGATAGAAAAAATGTTGGATATATGACAAGGTGTGAAGCAAACAATTTAAGCACTAAAGTCACATCATGTATGTGAAAATCAAATAATGAAATGAAAACAAATTAGGCACATATCAAGCACTAAATACATACAGGGTATACTAAATAAATAACAATCATGACATAAGACATATTAGATATATGATGATGCAAATATAAGACACTTCTAGTATTAATAAATAAAGCCTAAAAAGCACTATGAGGGCATTTCAAACATATATAAACACATAAAAAATATAGAAGCAACATATAATATATGTCAATGATGTACATGAGCATACCATGCACATAAGGAATCATGTCAAGCACATGGAAAAAACATCAAGTACATGGGAACACACCAAAAATGCAGAAAACACTTAGGAAAATGAGACACATTAATCTATAAAAAATACATATCGAAGACATAGAGAAACACATAGGGTAGTGAAAGCATGTCAATATTGTCATAAAAAAGACATGTAAAACATTTGGGTAGATACATGATAATGGGGGACAAAAGTGGGGGGCTTAAAGTGCCACTTTTTAAAAAATAAAAAATAATAGTTAAAGTTATAACCTGGTGAGCATGAGTTTCTACCCAACATTTGAGATTAACTCAATCATGCAACCTAATCATACTTATAACATGGTGAACTTGAGTTGATCCAATTCAACCCACACTATAAATTTGGTGAGGTTGGATGATGTAATAAAGTCCAACCTATAATCTTGGTAAGATTGAGTGATTTAAACACCTCAACTATACCAAAAGTGAACCAACTATTGCATTGGATTTGATTATTAATAGTCTGTAACAATCCAACTTGGTGAGCTAAAGTCCGTATAAGTATTTTGAATTTTATAGATTGATTTTGATTTTAAAATTTAGGTGCTCTTTCCATAGCATATGCACCTTATATATGTCTCATGTTGAAACCTAAGTATAACAATGGTACCAATGTATATTAATTTTTCACAAGTATGTATTTGAGTCATATAACTATGCAATTTGGCCAATTTGAAATTGTGTAAGTGTAGAGAACATGTTTCCAAAACATGCCCCCACTGAAATATGAACAAAGATTTAGTATAAGTGTGGAGAACATGTTTATATAACATGCTCCCACTATCTATCTAGGTCTATGAACTGTGAAAAATGTGGAAGCCATGTATCTATGACATGCCCCCACTAATATGCCCCACTTTTGAGGTGAGGGGAAGTAAAAATTGGTAGTCACCTTACCTCAAAAGGATAAGATAACTCTATAATATATGAATGTATCATGTAACATATAGGAGTAGCATGTCTAAGTAGATATATCAATGAATCCCTAATATGCATGATATAAATCATGACAATGTCTAGATATTAACAGTATAATCTCAACAAGGAATTAAGCACACACATAAGAACACTTAAAATCAAATAAAAGGACATATAGTCTAAAGATATCTCAAACAAGGATCATGTTAAAATGTCACACAATTGAAGGGACATGACTTAGTCAAATGTTTATAGAGAAAGGAATGACATATTTAAATGTCTATACAACAAACAATGACATATGCAAATGTCAAAGTAAACAAACAAAGGCACGAGGGCTACAAACAATGGAGCATATTAAAATGTTCAACAAGTAAGATAAGACTCTCAAGGAAGTGCATAGAGGAAAAATGTAAGCAACTAGCATAAACATAACATACGAGACCCTAGATATATGTGTTAGCAAACAGTGTCAATTACATTGTGAAAGATATAAGCATGAATAAAGACATGTGTAAGTTTGTAATCTCAATCATGATAATGGAAAGTGATCACAAAACCGTATAACATGTGTGTATATCAAGATAAAATAATCATATGCCTCCAATGTCTATATGGCATGAGTATAAGGAAGGCCCAACATTCATATAGGAATAGATCATGTATCTATCTATGCATGTATCACACTCAAACGAATGCATGTATATAGAAAGTACCAATATGTCATATACCAACATGGAACCAACAACATAAATTCCAAGGAGTTAATAGGAATATGTAAAAGTTGAAGATATTTTTAGATTTTATATTATTTTGGTGTTTTTGGAATATTTACAAAGAGAGAACTATCTTATGATCACATACAATGGATGGTCATAGCTATCTCCCAATTGGGAATCTATTACCTTACAATATGAATATGTTTTAAGTGTATCTTGTTACATACAATATGGGTGTGTGGAGATATATAAAGCCATAACAAGTTCCTCTTATCGATTTGTTTGATTTTTAGAATCAAAATTACCATCATGTGGAATGTGAACCAATCTTCCCTTATGGAAAAATGAAATACCTTGTTGATTTTGATCTATTTTGGCCTCCATTTCATGTAACCAAAATTTTCCTAATGTAAATGAATGTAATGAAGTATGATATAGGATCCATACTTTTGCAAGGATAACACAAGGCATGTTGGGGGATCAAACCAACAATAGATTACAATTGTGACAGCAATAAACACGGAAATAAATTAGATAGATAAGTAACTGAAATGATAAATAGCACAGAACAAGATATACAAGAAAACACCCTGAAAACTTGTATTGAAACTCTTTACAATAGGAATACAATTGAAGAAACTTCGTTCTTCCACACCTCTCTCAGATGCACACAAGATCTCTCACTAGATCTCTATTCCTCAAGAGCTCTCTCTCAAGTACAATCAAATCCAACAACCTGGATTGATGCAACTCAGTTTTGTCCTTCAAACATTCACAATGTTCTACTATTACTGATACATTCTACATTCTAAGCTAAGAAGATCTTTCCTACATATAGAAATAGGAAACTTGAGCATGCTCTTACAACAAACAGTTAAGCCTCTTCAACAAGGGCTCTAAAAATAGTAATGCTAAAAATAGAGACGCAAGCTTGAGTCCACGACTCAAACTTATCATGCAAACACTCACTTCTGTCCACGGAAATAGCTTTCTGGACACGCAGGTAACCAACGTCGGTTCCTGCCTGTTCGCCTGTGACTGTCGCTGACCGACCCTACTGCCGACGTCGGTGCCTCTGTAACTGCAACTGACCGATGTCGGTCGCTCCTGACCGACGCCGGCGTCTGTGTAGACCAGAACCTGTTTAAGTCTGCTCCTTGGTGAAGCTTTTAGCTCCACACCCTAACAATCTCCCACTTGGAGATAAACCAGCTGCACCAACCTGTACAGCAACATCTTCTAGCTCCTCCATCTTCAACTCAATTATGAAGACCAATAGAAGTTGAATGAAGATTCAACTTCTCCTTCGTAATCGGCTTTGTTAGCATATCAGCAGGATTCTTGTCTGTATGGATCTTCTCCAGCTTCAACTCACCATCTTCCAATACCTGCCGTATGAAGTGGTACCTTAGCTGTATGTGCTTGGTTCTTGAGTGAAAAGCTGAGTTCTTAGCTAAATGGATTGCACTCTGACTGTCACTATACAATCTGCAACTCCCATGCTCCCTTCCAAGCTCTTCCATGAACCGTGTCATCCATATCATCTCCTTGCTAGCTTCTGTGGCTGCAATATACTCTGCTTCTATAGTTGACAAGGCTACAACCTTCTGCAACTTAGATATCCAACTAACTGCCGTTCCACCTACAGTAAAAACATAACCTGTAGTGCTCCTCCTGCCATCCAAATCACCTGCCATATCTGAATCTACATAACCATGTAGAGAAGTATCTGAACCTCCATAGCACAAGTGCCTACTGCTGGTTCCTCTCAGATATCTAAGGATCCATTGAACTGCTTTCCAATGTTCCTTACCTGGATTAGCCATATACTTACTTACTACTCCCACTGCTTGGGCAATATCTGGTCTAGTACACACCATTGCATACATCAAACTTCCTACTACAGAAGAATATGGAACCTTACTCATGTACTCTACCTCTTCATGTGAATTGGGACATTGTTCTTTACTTAACTTAAAATGTCCAGCCATAGGTGTACTTACCAGTTTTGCATCCTGCATATTAAACCTCTCCAACACCTTGTTCACATAATCTTCTTGAGACAATATCAACCTGTGATTTTTCTTGTCTCTCTTAATGCTCATGCCAAGGATTTTCTTAGCTGCTCCCAAATCCTTCATAGCAAACGTTTGAGCTAATTTTACCTTAAGCTCTGAGATATCCTGCATGTGAGACCCTGCAACCAGCATGTCATCTACATACAACAATAGAATAATATATCTACCGTTATCAAATCTCTTGAAATATACACAATGGTCTGATTGACACCTACTGTAGCCATGCTCGGTCATAAACCTGTCAAATTTTAAGTGCCATTGCCTTGGAGCTTGCTTGAGGCCATACAAGCTTTTCTTCAACCTGCACACAAACTTCTCCTTACCCTTGACCTCGAATCCTTCTGGCTGTTCCATGTATATTTCCTCATCCAAATCTCCATGAAGAAATGCTGTCTTAACATCTAGCTGCTCAAGATGCAAATCCTCAAAAGCAACCAAAGACAATACAACCCTTATAAAAGTCATTTTAACAACAGGAGAAAAAATCTCACCAAAGTCAATACCTGGCTTTTGTGCAAATCCTTTCACTACCAATCTGGCCTTATATCTCATCTGTCCATCCTCATCTTCCTTCAACCTGTAGGTCCATCTGTTCTTCAGTGTTCTCTTACCAGCTGGCAATTCAACCAAATCCCATGTTTGGTTCTCTCTTAAGGACTCCATCTCCTCAACCATGCCACGCTCCCACTTACTCCTGGACTCCACCTGTAATGCTTCTTCAAAACTCTCTGGTTCTCCACCATCGGTTAGCAATAAATAAAATAAGGAAGGAGAATATCTAATTGGAGGCTTACTTACCCTTTCAGACCTCCTGGTGGGTGTCTTGGACTCGTTCTCAACAATCTGTCCACCCAAATTTTTTGACAGTGACCGACCTCGGCCACCTGTAGACCTGTTACTGGCCGACATCGATTCTGCCTGACCGACCTCGGTGCCTGGTCTGCCGACGTCGGTCTCTATATGATCGACATCGGTTTCTGTACTGCCAACGCCGATTCCTAACCTGTCGACGTCGGTCTCTGTGTTTTCCTGTAAGTGATTATTTCTTTTTCCCACGAGCTCATTTTGGACCATAACTTCGTCCAATTCACTATTGCTCTACCCAGATTGATCTAGCTTCCTTATCTGATCACCGTACATCACTCTTTCATTGAAAACAACATCACGACTCTTGATTACTTTGTTAGTTCCTAGATTCCAAAATCTGAAACCAAAATCATCTGAGCCATAGCCAATAAACGTGCACCTCATAGACTTAGCATCAAGCTTCTTTCTATTTTCCTTATCTATGTGCACAAAGGCTTCACAACTAAAAACTTTGAGATATGAGAGATCTACCTTTTTACCTGTCCATGCCTCTTCTGGAATTCCACCATCCAGAGTTGTAGAGGGTCCTCTGTTAATCAGGTACACTGCGGTGTCAACTGCTTCTGCCCAAAACTCTAAGGGCAACCCTGCATGCAATCTCATACATCTTGCACGCTCCATGATAGTTCTGTTCATCCTTTTAGCAATACCATTCTGCTGAGGTGTCCTTGGAACCGTCCTTTGCCTTCGGATTCCGTGAGTGTAACAATACCAGTTAAACTTAAGACTGCAGAACTCACCGCCATTATCAGATCTCAAGCACTTTAATCTTCTGCCTGTTTCATTCTCAACCATAGCTTTCCAAATCTTAAAAGTCTCAAAAACATCAGATTTCTTTTTAATACAGTAGATCCATACCTTTCTTGTGGCGTCATCTATGAATGTAACATAGTACCGTGATCCGCCAATAGAGGCTACCTGAGCCGGTCCCCACACGTCTGTGTGAATAAGATGCAACTTCTGCCTTTTCTTAGTAGACCTAGTCTTGAGAAAACTAACCCTTTTCTGTTTTCCAAATACACAATGCTCACAAAATTCTAGATCCATACTTTTCAAATCTGAAAGCATACCTTTAGACTTAAGAATTGACATCCCCTTCTCACTCATGTGGCCAAGCCTTGAGTGCCACAATTTAGCATCCACATCGGAAGTAGATAAAACTGAAGGAGATTTGTTAATAACACAATTACAGAAATAGAGAGTACCTTCTCTCTTACCTCTGGCCATAACGAGTGCACCCTTGGTCACCTTCCAAGAATCTGCTGTGAGAGTTACTGTACAACCCTCATCACCTAGCTTACCTGTAGAAATCAAATTCCTCTTCAAACTAGGAACATGCATCACATCTCTCAACACCCATGTGTTGCCATTCTGCATCTTCAGCTGCACTTTACCTTTGCCAGTAATCTTACAAGGCTCATTATCCCCTAAGTACACTATTCCAAAATCTCCATGGATATAGTCACTGAAATATTCTCTGTTAGGGGTAGCATGGAAAGATGCACCAGAATCTAATACCCAAGATTCTATGTTATTATGCAAAGAGAAAATTAAAGCATCCTGTGCAATACCTGCAATCTTGGCTTCTTCCTTTCCTTCGTGTTGATTGTCCTCCTTAGGCTTTGACCAACAATCTCTGCTTATGTGCCCCATCTTTCCACAGTTCCAGCATTGTGGCTTCATGCCATTTCTGGATTTAGATCTGCCTTTCCCCTTAGACTTGGATCTTGCTCTGCCTTTCTTGCTCTTCTCTTTTTGCCTTCCCCTGCTCTCAAAACTTAAAGCGTTCTCAGATGCCTCTTCTGTGCTTTTCCTGCGTATTTCCTCATTCAAGATAACACTAACAACATCCTCTACTTTCAAAATATTTGATGCAGATGCAGTATTACTTACTGCCATTACTAAGCCATGCCAGCTTTCAGGCAAAGAACATAATATTAACAGAGCTTTTATCTCATCATCAAACACTATATTTACTGAGCTTAATTGATTTACAATACCATTGAAATCATTCAGATGAGTAGAAATAGATCCACCTTCATTCATATGCAAATTAAATAACTGCTTCATAAGATATACCTTATTTGAAGCTGAGGGTTTTTCATACATATTTTCTAACGTAGTCATCAACTCTATCGTTGTTTTTGCCTGTGACAAATTAGATATCACAGTGGAGGCCAAACTCAGTCTTATAGACCCAAGAGCCTTTCTGTCGAGAACTTCCCATTCTTCATCCTCCATGTCCTTGGGCTTCTTTGCTATCCCACCTAACAGTAAGTAAAGGTCCTTCTGATACAGATAGTCCTCTATCTGCATTCTCCAATGTTGGTAGTTCTTGCCATTAAACTTTTCCATTCTCAATTTACTTTCTTCTGCCATTGCTTCTCCCACTCAAACAGAAATCCCTGTAGAAACCCCTGTGAGCAACCCGTAATCCAAACACACTACACAGATCTAAACCACCTGTTAGTGAACCTGAGCTTTGATACCAAATATCAAGCTCTGAACCTGTAACCAAGGCTCTGATACCACTTGTTGGGGGATCAAACCAACAATAGATTACAATTGTGACAGCAATAAATGCGAAAATAAATCAGATAGATAAGTAACTGAAATGATAATAGCACAGAACAAGATATACAAGAAAACACCCTGAAAACTTGTATTGAAACTCTTTACAATAGGAATACAATTGAAGAAACTTCGTTCTTCCACACCTCTCTCAGATGCACACAAGATCTCTCACTAGATCTCTATTCCTCAAGAGCTCTCTCTCAAGTACAATCAAATCCAACAACCTGGATTGATGCAACTCAGTACTGTCCTTCAAACATTCACAATGTTCTACTATTACTGATACATTCTACATTCTAAGCTAAGAAGATCTTTCCTACATATAGAAATAGGAAACTTGAGCATGCTCTTACAATAGACAGTTAAGCCTCTTCAACAAGGGCTCTAAAAATAGTAATGCTAAAAATAGAGACGCAAGCTTGAGTCCATGACTCAAACTTATCATGCAAGCACTCGCTTCTGTCCACGAAAATAGCTTTCTGGACACGCAGGTAACCGACGTCGGTTCCTGCCTGTTCGCTTGTGACCGTCGCCGGCCGACCCTACTGCCGACATCGGTGCCTCTATAACTGCAACTGACCGACGTCGGTCGCTCCTGACCGACGCCGGTGTCTGTGTAGACCCGAACCTGTTTAAGTCTGCTCCTTGGTGAAGCTTTTAGCTCCACACCCTAACAAGGCACACAAGCAATTGAAATCACAAAGAAACCCAAAGAATCCTTTCATTTTCCCTCATCACATAATTCTTTGACATGATAACCAAGTTTGGATAAATATCTTTTAGTACAATAGTTTTATGATTCTATAGTATCAATATGATTATGCAAGAAATAAGCACCACCCATAAATAATGTTATTATTAAATCCTGGTGGCATGCTACACTTTGATTTGGTCAACTTGAAGAGTTTGCATGCTTTGGATGAGTAAAGTTTGTAAAGGTCTCATATAAAAGTCAATAACACCGTATTTGTTTGTAATGTTCATTTGGTAATTCATCTTCCATTGTTGTGTGTGGCAAAAAACTTTTGTTTATTTAAGGAGATATGTTAAGTTCATTTGGATGAGTAAGTATGAATGAAGAATATCTATGCATATCCACATATAAATAGTTAAATGACTCATATTGTTTATGAAATGCTCTTTATTTTAATGGGGAAATAATACCTCTACTAAAGATGAATTACAATTCCAAAACTGAAGGTCTAAATGTTAGTTCATATGATGTACTTTTGAATTGAATAGCATAATCTTTAAGGGATTCATCACCAGTTGTTTGAAATTATGCAAATGTTCTAATGTAAGTTTGGCACCTAGTGGATATTGAAAGCCATGAAAAATGCATCTTCTAATTGTGAAAAATTAGTTAGGAAACCTTTTGGTAAGCTATAGAACCAACTGTGAGCCTCATCTTAATTGCTCATATGGAATACCTTTAGTAATAGCTTGTCATATATAGCCCATTGTCCAAAATAATGTACATAGTTAATCATGTGCTCAAATAGATCTTTATGACGCCAAAAAATATGTAAATTTGGTAGTTTAAAACATGTTGGATAAGGATATTCAAGTATACATTTTGCAAGAGGTTGATTGTTGAATTAAGTAACATTTGCATCGGTATTATGAAAATTCGTGATTTGCATTTGAAGTATAGAAACCTAATTTTGAAGTTCCCCAATAGTGTTCATCATAGACATGAGATAATCATTAGGAATGCTGGTACTTAGTAAAGGTTTTATCATTGGTTTTAATCCACCACCTCTTTTAAATCCAGGCATAGGAGTATCATCATCCTCATGAATAAAAAATGTAAGTTCACCATGTGTAACCAATTGGGAGTAGAAGATAAAGGTTTTATATCTTCTTTAAGATGGATCAATTCATCTCTTGAAATGGTGGGAACATGGATCTGATTAGAGGGATGGCAGCTATCATCATTCAAAGATTTTAGATTTTAAGCTTTGGCACTTGACAAAATAAAATAGCAATCAATGTTTACCCCATCTTTGAGAGAAAGATGGAGAGTTTCATAATCATAGTCATCAAAACAATCAATATCATCCATGATGAGGGATATAAAGAAAGAAAAAATTGCAATAATGTAGGCTACAAACATGTAATATAGAAATATTATGAAACAATGATGTTCCAAGATCGGGTGCAACAAATGTTTAACTTTAAATTGAGATGGGTCAATATAGTATAGGGTTAAAAATATATAAATGAATAAGCACAAGGGTGATAAATAGAGCTATAGCATGCTAATTAATTACAAATTTAGATAAACAAAATTCTAAATTTAAATTTTGAGATATGTTAAAAATAGTAAGTACAACTAGTGATTGATATTAAAATAAATGGAAAGTAAGAGTACTTGGTTGGTTTATTGGGTGCATGTAGATCTAATATGGAATAGGCTAGAAATAGACCAGATCTGGATTCTGGATCAATCATCAAACTCTAAAAATTTGACCTTTATGGTCTCAAACACTTACATCGACATTGGACGGTTACATCAACTCTTTTGTCTAGCTTAGATGCATGTGTTCAGTACAAAATACCTGTTGGATCTAGATGTGATCACCTGTAATATTTTGAGTTCTATGTCGCCTTTGCTCTAGAGCATTCATATCTAGATCATTGGTTGTCGCTTTAGACAAATCATCAAAACCCTAGCTCTTCATCTTTATAGTGATCTTGGGAAAAATGCGTTAGTGAGCTCATGGTGTCAAGCTAACCCCAAAAGCCCCTTTGTTAGTGGGTGTTGCCTACATAGCCATTAATTTGAAGAGGGCCTGAAACTAATGTAGTTCTCCCCTAATGTGATGGTTTTTGTGTGCACGAGGGTGCAATATGTGGAAAACAAGTACAATAGTGACCTAGCTTGTAACTTGGCAAATAAGACTCGTGCAATGCTCCTTCAGTACTTCAGACCTGTAGATGTGATGTCGCTATGACTAATATAGAAATATGATAAAATAAGAAAGCTTTGCTCACTTGAATACTTGATTGAATACTTTTGGTAAGTTCCCTTATGAGAGGTATGAATTTGCTAGGTGAGGAATAAATGAGGGTTGATCTTGTATATATATATAATCCCTTTTGGAAATAACTCGCATTAAAGTACTTAGGCCGATCATAGGTATATGTTACAATTTGAAAACTTGATGAATTTAGGGCACTGCATACTTACATTGGCATGGGATACTTGTGTTGTCATAGGCATTTGACTAGGAAATGTGTCTGGGAGGTTGGAAACTAGGCATGGGTCTCAAACTTGTAGAGATAAAAGATAAACATGTTTTAGCACTTTAAGCATGACAAAAGGCTTGGGTCATTAGAATAATGTTGGTTGGACTAAGAGATAAGTAAATTGCTATAAAGAGTTAGTGTATACAAGCTTTTCAATGGTAAGAAGGTCTAAGAACTGATGGGTATAACTATTATAAGTATTTATCAAGTGTACACAACTAAGGTGTTGTATAATTCAGATTTAGTGTCTACAAAAGAATACCCAAAATATCTTTATAGGAAATAAGACTCTCTTGAATGTATTCCATGAGATCACTTGATTAATGTTTATTTGCCACCTTGTTTGTTGTGTCATATTGGTTTGTAACTCTCTTTACTCCTTTGAATCTTGAATTGTGGTATGAAGGTTGTCACATCCTTAATAACTTATCTTATATCATCTTCATTTATTGTAAAACTTAAAATGATCCCTATGCCTTCTCTTCCTTCGTACTTTCCCTACGAAAATTTACTCTACCAATAAGTAAAGAGTCCCCTTTAACCAATAAAGATTGTTTCACCATTGTGTGAGAAGAAAATAATACAATAGCATTATAACATTAAGTACCTTACCATTGAACATGATGAATTAGAATGGGGATTGAAGCCTCTAGTCATTAGACCTCAATTGGAATGAAAAGTGGACCTTGAATGTTACCCCCCCGAATTTAACTTTAAATGTGATGAATTAGGAGAAGGATGAAAATCCCAAATCATACCGAGATACATTGATCGATAGATCAATCAATATATAAATAATATAATTTTGGAGAGCAAAGAGGGCATTCGAAGTCGAACCATCCCTATACAATGTCGTTTTCTGTTATAAAAGTTGGGTTATTGAGAAGCCTGCACAATGGGTCGAATAATTGCATCGTTTTTGTCTGCTCATTCAACTTACCAGGATTTCCATACAGTTTTAAAGACGCTACTTATTGAAACATTGCAATTGAAGTTTGCAAATCGGGGAATTGAAAAGCATTTTTTAGTTAGAGTCTCGGCTGGAGAGTGCGAATTCCGTCTCTCTCATTTTCCCAAGAATGGAATGGATTTTCTTTTTAATTAACACAGCAAATTTGAGGGTATGAGTGCTAGTGGTAGTAAAGGGGCCACGTAGGGATTCCCTTTAGCCCTTTCAGAGAATTATCGCTTATCTGATTCTGCTTCCAAACCATAATCCCGCGCCTTTCAAATACCACTTAAAAGCACTACGGGACAAGTATTGTAACTTCAAATATTCTCTCTCTCTCTCTCTGTGTCGGGGCCAACACGGCAAAACTCATGGATAAGATAATCAACTTTTATTTTGTAGATAAAACACGTGTGCCTTTTTCTTTTCCAAACAGCATGTTATTATTATTATTTTTTCATTTTATAACTGAAGTTTGAAATGTCGGATAATAATATCATATGTAAGGAAAAAAAATATATGATATTTATTTATAAATATTTTTAGGTAATTGTTTAGAGGTTCATTTTTTTTAAGAAGTCAATTTGTATTATATATAATCTTTCGACATAGTTTGATTATGCTTCTAATGTTTATAATCTGTTCAACTATTTACTTTAATTCTAATTTTATTTAAAATAAGAATTAATTAATTGTAATTAAATAAATGTATACATACATTCGTGAAAGCACAAATTTCAAATCTATTTAATAAGATGAACTTAACAAACATGTCCAAGTACAACAAATGAAACTAAGCTATATAAAATACAAAAAGTTAAGGATGATCACACATAATTACTATTCTAGAATTTTGGAGTTGTAGAACGACTGTGCAAATTGTCTAGATGCTATCTTAAAATCTAAGACGAAGTAACCTCTTCTAGGCATACATGTGCACAACACGGGTTCATCCTAGGTAAACTCGACCTAGTCAAAATCACATTTTTTAGGGCTTTCTCTATGTCGCATAGTCTGAACTACATAGGGTTTCTAAAACTAATTTCTCTCTCACGAGTGCATTGTCTCTTTTATGATATTCTTATACCTTCAATTCATTATTTTACCAAGAAGAATGTGTATAATATATGCTTATTTTTTGACCTAGCTTAACACTCCAAAACAAAACAAAAATATTTATAGAGCAAAGCAACTACCGATGTGATGTTGCAAATTATATATCTCACATGTTTAGAATCAGACCTCCATGTAGTTCTAAGTATGTTGAATTAATAGCTCAAGTGAGGGTTTCGAACCTCCTCTTCCCTAGAAGTGATAATGCAACTATATGCAAACTAATATTCTCATTTAGCACAAGGAAAATGATGAGATACCAAGAAGAAGAACTTCATCACAAGTGTGTAGGATATGAGTTAATGAAGCTCAACTTGAAGTAGGAGAAATCATGTTTGAAGCTTAGCTCTAGGCTTCACCTTTGATATCTAAAATTTAATATGTCTTCTATGTATTATGATTTTTTCAAATGGCTTGACATGATCTTGTATATATACATTGATCTATGATAAATTGCATGCATTCCACAACTTTAGAAATGACAAGGGGCAAGGCTAAAGGTACATAATCAACAAAAATGAGCAAAAGGACTCACAAGTCTAAAATGGACAAACATGTGTAGGGTACATGTCTGAACTAGACGGACCCGCATAGATCACAAGTCTGACCTAGATTTGAAAGATGTTATGTTTTTGAGGCAGAAATGATAATACGTAAATATATTCCAAAGATGCTAACAAATACCTGTTTTTAAATGTTAAACTATATTTTTTAGGATCAAAGGCTAAATGGGGACTTAATTGGGATTAAAATAGATTAAGAAACATGTCAATAAGTACAAGTTTTTTAAATATAAAAAATCGAGAATATGGGTCTTGGGGCAAAATTTAGGTCTCTACATAATGCCCCAAATTTGACATGGATATAAGAACGTGAGTGAATGCATGTGTACCTCAAAGTATAAATTTATATAATTTGAAACACACACCTCTACTTACATAAGGAATAATGAAGGATCTTTTGATACACACTCAAGCTAAGCCTCCATCCATATGGGTTTTTGGATGTACCTAAAATAATTGCCAATTGATACAAGTAGTCAATGTTCATGATGTATATTTTAAATTTAAATTTATGAAGATTTGAATTTTTAGAAATTAAAAATTGAAAAGAGAGCATAGGAACGAATATAATTGGTTGGTATTTTGTCTAAATACTGCAACAATCACTTCTATAACTAGTCGTTTGGTAGCTATTGAATCATAGCCAACACTTCTCTGAGAGTCACCAATGACCAATCCACTTATTGATCAAGAAGTAGATAAATTTGTTCATGTTCAATCAAATTTTCTCAAGCTCGTTCAAGTTCACTCCATTTTATTTTATTTTAAATATGCACATGTATATATGCCCCTTTTTGAAGTGAGGGATGAAGATCTATGCTATAATCACTCATCTCAAAAGATAATGTTAAATACCCCATATGTTAGGAAAATATTATAGCCAAAGTGTCAATATCCTGAAACATATGCCATTGAATTTTTAATATATCTAATACCATAAATTAATTTTTAATATAAGTAACATGTATAAGAGTCATCTAGAATATGAAAGATAGTACCATATCAAACATAACACAAAAGGGTATGATACCTCTTCTAAAAAATAAAAACAGGAATGACTAGAATGTTCTAAATGTAATACAATATTCCTCTAATTGGGATAGATATAGCAATGTGAACACATAGACGTAGAAAGTCCCCATAGATGCATGGTACAAACCATGGAAATGTAGGCACTATGTAATTACAATAATGTACATGATAGACATCATCAATATAATCATAGAATAGAAAATGCAAGATGAACATCATGGCTAAAAGCAATGAATAAAGCAAAGGACAATATAGGTTAGTGACCATACCCAAGTTGGTGATAAGACAATTTAGTTAGATCATACAAGGACTAGACCCATAAAACATGATGTCAATAGGGTATTCTATGGACAAGGATGCACAAAAAAAATGCACGCATATGTAAATAAACATTCACATAAAAAAATCAATGTAACCATGTGAAAATCATAATGAAGATATCCATGTGATATATAGAAGATCTTGGTACTAGTATGAGATGTAGTAACCAGTGTAATCTAGTTGAAAATGATAAACAAAAATAAAGGAAAGATATTATTGGCCAATTTCGACCCACATACCAAGCTTTTTCTTGGATAGATTAGTTGAGCAGAGTTCCTGATTGAGTGAATGATCAAATGACTTGGAAATAGGTCTAAGATTGTAATAGAAAGGATTCAACAGGTTTATGTGATGATTCATGGCATCCAAGGAGCATGAAGTAGGTTTTCTCAAAGTCTCATTAGTTCATCAAAGATTTGAAGGGAAAAAATGACTTCCACAAACCTAGAAGAGCCAAACTATCATCACATGTCATGCAGAAATGGGTAGGTCAGTCTAGTTTCACATTTAATAAATACACTTGGGGGTCAACTAGAGCCAAAAGAATACATGGACATGATGTTTTTCATGCCTTGAACATTCTCTATAAAATTCATATCTTGATGAGTTTTCTATCTCAAGATACAAGTCTTCAAACTTGAACTAGCAGAAGGAGATGTGCATAGAGACAACAAAATTGAGCCATAGTAAGTATTCATTTAGATTTAAAAATCCTTAACAAGCTCTAGGTTTAATGCAAATTCAACAAGTCTCAAGATATCCATTGATTGGATCATATATCAATGGAACATGATTGATATCTCGAGTCAGTGGGCCCAAGTGGATCTATAGTGTGCATTTAATCATGCAGCTAAAGATCAATGATGAGCTTGAGGTTAAAGGTTAGTGGATCTTGAGATTGAACACATTGGTGCCAAGTGTCTTAATCATGATGTACTCCAAAGAAAATCTAATGATGCATGTTTAATTATAAGAAATTAGATCAATGGAGAGTGAGAAGTCAATAAGTCAACAAATCTCAAAGACAAATACGCAGTTGCCAAGTGTCATGACTATGGTAGCTACTAGGTAAATCAACCAAACATGTGCGATCCATGAAAAAGGCAAATTGATAGTGCATGCAAAGTCAAGAGTCAACATTTCTTAGGGATGAATGTGAAGCTACCACATGGTGCAAGCAAAGGAATGGATGGACTGACTATAAGAACCTGAAGATCAATGCAAAGAGGACAGATGGCACAATATTGAGAAGCCCAGATCAAGATCAATGACCAATATTAAAATTTTAAGACTGGAGTTTTCAAGTAAAGATTAAACATGGTTTAGGTCAAACTAAGAGTAAATGTTTCAAAAGGTGTGTACCACCATTAGAGCTCGATCGAACACCATCAAGCAGATGCAACCATACAATCAAGATTTTTCATGCTAAAGTTCTATCACCATTAAAATTCAGAGGGATGTTGAGGTTTGTTGGAACCTATTATTTTCCAAGAATGAAGCTATATAATCTATGGATCTTCATCGATATAATGACTACATGAAAACTAATAAATTGGATTGGGATTTAATCTATAGTAAATTTTCATATTTAGGTTGGAGTAGATGCAAACATAAATGAGATATGGTGGAGTGTCTTATCCTTTGACACAATCATAGCTCCAAAAAATAGGTACCTATGGCCACCCAAAGTAGACATGGTAATGGCTCTACCATAATTATAGATATGTGGATTTTGTTCTCATAAACAAGTGGAAGATAACGTAAAGTCCCAAGATGGAGATCTGGTGGTTACAAAAAGTAGCTAGAGTATTTAATAGATTTTTAGTGGTTTTTAAAGGTTTTAATTCATAAATAGGATCATGACTCATAATTATAAGACACTTTCTTGTCTTCTAGTGTATTGCTTAGCCAATGAGAAGATTTAAGGACTATTGGGACAAATGAAAGCTATCTTGTGTATGATGTATTAACCATAATTTGATATAAAGATGGTGGAGAAATCATAAAGGTGGTAGCTCATTTAATGATCTCAGATGGCATGCTCACTTTCTCCTTACCCTTTCTCTATATCTTGCATCTTCTTCCACATTGTAACTCTCACTCTCTCTCTCAGATTTTAGATTCCCATAAGGACTCTTAGATTTTGAAGAGTAAGGGACTCTTTGAGATATCTTGGAAAGATATGCTCATCTTGATAAGGCTAAACCATATCAATAATTTGTAAGAAATACCTTTTGATGCAATAAAGTACTTTATTTACTTATCTCTTGCCTTGGATCAATGTTTAGTGAGTTGTGAATGATGGCCTTGTGAAGGAGATTCTTCCATATCCATTATCCTCCTTCCTTACTTCTTCTAAGGTGTTTTAAAGATGTTATAGGTCTAGATTTGTGTTATTTATATAATTAATGTAGGATTGGTGTGGGTCTTAGAATCCCTCCTTATTTCCATTCATTACTTTTTGAACCTAGTCTATGAAACACTTATGCAATCAACTACTCTGTGAGGTTGTGTGAGCTCACATTGTCTTGTGATGATCTAGTGTGGGTTCAATCTTATGGGAGCCTTCCATTTTTATTTGGTGCATCACATAGTTAACTTTCTTAGGAGCCCTTTACCCCTTTCTAACCCTTTTCTTAGTGTCAACAATAATATAGGTGATCCATCAAGAGGAAGATGACCTTCTCCAAAGGTTCAAACCCACCATAAGATACCCATAGCCTTTGTTTATTCATCCAATTATCCTTTTGAGGCATGTGTGAAAATATTAATGGTGACTCTGAGTACTCATCAGTTGGTTTAAGCAGCCTAAGTTCCTACTCATCATAATATGGTAGGTAGAATCAACCATCTTTTGATCAGTATGCTTATTATCTACCTCAACATTACACTTATCAAGAAAATAATGTTTATGTGTTCCCCCCAAGTGGCCCTCAAATATCCTATCATGGTGTTTTTCCTCCTCTCACCCCTACATATGACCAAGCTTATCCTCCTTTGCATTCAAATCAATTTTCTAATTCTGCTTGTCAAGACCAAGCTTTTCTTGTTACATCCTTGTTAGGAGTCAAGCAAGCATTATCAATTTATATTGAGTTGATAAGGGAGATTGGTAAGGGTTTGGATTTTTCTCTAGTCATCCCTATCCATGTTTTATAAGAGGCAAGGAGTTCTATTTAGTTGGTCAAGAATATATGGTCAGTTTGTGAGGGTGAACAATGGTCATCTTGTAAGAATAAGGACATAGTAATGATGAGAAACATGATACAAAACATAGATAGCGTGTTGATATCTTATGAATATAAAAAAGCTCATTTGGATCAATTGTATGTGTCCTCTCCCTTCCAAGAGCCTTAAGCTCAACCTTCAAGAGTTCCTAATCAACCCCCTAGTCAACTCTATCAAAGTCCATCCTTGTCAAAAGTTAAAGAGGCAATATTGGACCAAATGAGAACAATCATGAAAATTAATGAGGGGGTTAAGATTGGGCAATAATTCCCCATTCATGCTATGGAGGGGATAAATATCTTCTTTCAAGATTTTTGGAATGTGTGGTCATCCATTGAAGAAGTTGACTATCCATAGGTCGAGAAGAAAGAATTGAAAGGGTGGGTTTTATCCATTAAAAAGTTGTTTAAGTAGTGGGAGAAAGAGTATGTCAAACCTTAGTCAACCATTTTAGCCTCTCTTACCCTTACATCCATTCCCACTCAAGAGCATAAAGCCATTCCATCATGGATCTTCTCCAACACATTCAACCTTGGCTATGCCATGCCCTCACTTATGAGACCACCCTTTCCTATAACCATTCAAAAGGAAGAAAAGGTGTTGTTCCATACTCATTTCCATTATGGAAATTAATTCAGAAAGGCATAAATAATAAGGAGGAGGTGTTATTTGAGGTAGTTCCTCAAGAGCCACCAAAGAGACCTTGTAAGGTACCTAGTTGGAAGGACACTCTCTTAAGCTGCAATCAAGGTGAACTTATTCACCCTCCCACTATATCCCTCTTGGATAAAGAGCCTATTTTACAAAGGATAAAGGAGGATATTGTAGTCTTAAGTGAGCCACATGAGGACAATGCAAGTGTCTATGATGAGGAAATCATGATAGACAACCCAATTCATAGGGAGGAACATGTTTCAACTTTCAAGTTGCAGGAGCTTGATGAGAAATGAGAGGACAAACTTTATTAACATATTATGGAGGTCAAGGGAAATTCAAGTGATTTATAATATCAATTCCATCATTTTTTCTTGGATTTATTAAGTGGAATATAGCAACTTAATGTTACAAACTTGCCTGAAGAAGATAATCCTCAAGCTAAACATGGGGAAAACCTTGAATGGAATACTAAAGGTCCATTATACATAGATGAAGAAGAGGATCAAAACTAGGTGCTTGAGGTTGGTCCACTTCAAAATGAGGTATCAGTTGAGGATAGCCTTGATATGTTGGAGCTAGAGGAAAGCAAATTATATCTTGAGTAAGACAAGTGTGATGTTTCAGACCTTGGATGGTCAAATCAACCCTCATTTGTAGTTGAAGAACAAGATGAAATATTGAGTGAGGTAGATGAAAGAGAAATCTCAAGTGTTTAAGTGATGTAATTTGATGAACATTCTAGTAGAGAATTTTAAGAGTTGTGACAACGGTTTAATGCCATAACCAAAGAGTTTGAGGGGGCTAAGAGACATTTCCTTCTTCCAAAAAACTATGAGCATGTTTCTCTAAGCATGATCAATCCTAATTCAAATAAGTATAAGGTGGAAGAACATGGTATTTTTTAACCACCAAGTGAACCAAGTGTAGTTACTTTTAAGATCCTAAATGAAGTTTTCATGCAAGGCTTTCTCAAGAGTGATGAACAACATCAAGCAAGTGATCCTTCAGTCTAACATGAACCAAGCTTGGAAGACTTGGACCAATATGTCTACATTGGAGACATGTTTGTTCCATTTAATCCATTAGAGAGCATATACAAAAGATCAGCCATAAAGCTGCTTGGTTCACCAATTTTGGTACCTCCAAAGCAAGGTATTTTTAATCTTGGTTTGTTATAAGTCAATGATACTAAAAGTTTCCCATTTGATCCAAGAGGGAGGTGCTTGTACATTTCAAACTTGTATATATTAGAGTAGATTTCATGATTTTCTCTAAGTGCTTATGTGCACATTTATTTATAGTTTTGTTATTTTTCTATCCTCCAAGAGCCTGTGTGCACTTGCATTTGTTTTTTTTTGTCCTTATTGTTTCAAGAGGAGGTTTTTTGGAAAGGGTTAGCCTTTTATCAATTTACATCATCTTGAATAAAGAATTGGGACTCCATTCCCTCTGGATAGGTTAAGGCTACTGGTTTGTTGCATAAAAGGCATGCTTTCCTATGAATCACCAAAAAAGTTGACCAATTTTGGCCCACATACAAAGCTTTTGCCTGGATAGATCAGTTGAGTAGAGTTCTTGATTGAGTGAATGATCAAATAACTTGGAAATAGGTATAAAATTGCAAAATAAAGGATTCAACAGGCTTCTATGATTATTCATGGCATCCAAGGAACATGAAGTAGGTTTTCTCAAAGTCTCATTAGTTTTTTAGAGCTTTTAAGGGGACAAATGATTTGTACAAACCTAGAAGAGCCAGACCATCATCACACATCAGGCAGAAATAGATAGGTCAGTCTAGTTGCATGTTTAATAAATACACTTGTAGGGTCAACCAGAGCTAAAGGAATATTTAGACATGATGTTTTTCATGCCTTGAACATTCTCTAAAAAATTCATATCTTGATGAGTTTTCTATCTCAAGATACAAGTCTTCAAAGTTGAACCAATAGAAAGAGACATGCATAAAGACATAAAAATTAAGCCACAGTAAGTAGCCATTTCAATTTAAAAATCCTTAACAAGCTTTAGGTTTAACATGGATTTGAAAAGTGTCAAAATCTCACTTGATCTGATCATAGATCAATGGCACATGGTTGATAGCTTGAGTCAAAGCACCCAAACAGATCTATGATGTACGTTTAATCATGTAACTAAAGATCAATGGTAAGCTCAAAGTTAAAGGTCAGTGGATCTTGAGATTTAATGCATTGTTGCCAAGTGTCTTAATCATGGTAAACTCTATATTAGATCTAATGAAATGCATTTAATCATGAGAAAGTAGATAAATGATAAGCGAGAATTCAACAAGTCAAAAAATCTCAAAGACAAATATGCAGTTGCCAAGTTTCATGAACATGGTAGCTACCATGTAAATTAATGGAGTGTGTGTAAGCCATGTAAAAGGAAAATAGATGGTGTGCATAAATTAAAGAGTCAACATATCTTGGTAATGAATGCAAAGCTACAATGTGACACAGGCAAAGGAATAGATGGATTGATTGCAGAATCTTGAGGATCAACACAAAGAGGACAAATGGCATAATTTTGAAAAGCCTAAATAAAGATCAATGACCAATATTAAAAGTTAAAGACAATATTTTTCAAGTAAAGGTTGAACATGGTTTAGGTCAAAGCAAGAGCAAATGTTTCAAAAGGTGTGTACTACCATTAGAGCTCAGTCAAACACCATTAAGCAGACATAGCCATACAATCAAGATTGTTCATGCCAAAGCTCTATCACCATTATATTTTAGAGGCATGTTAAGGTTTCTTGGAACCTATTATTTTCCAATAATGAAGCTATACAATCTTTGGATCTTCATCGATATAACAACTACATGAAAAAAAATAAATTGGATTGGTTTTCAATGTATAGTAAAGGTCCATATTCAGGTTGGAGTAGATGCAGACATAAATGAGATATGGTGGAGTGTATCATCCTTTGACATAATAATATCTCTAGAAAATAGGTACCTATGGCCAACAAAAGTAGACATGTTGATGGCTCTATCAAAATTATAGATATGAGGATTTTGTTCTCATAAATAGGTCAAGTGGAAGATAACGTAAAGTCCCAAGATGGAGATCTGGTGGTTAGAGAAAGTAGATAAAGAATTTAATAGATTTTCAAGGGTATCTAAAGGTTTTCCTTCATAAAAATGATCATGACTCATCATCATAAGGAGCTTTATTGTCCTATAGTATATTTCTTAGTTAATGAGAAGATTTAAGGACTATTGGTACAAATAAAAGTTATCTTTTCTATGATATATTAACCTTAATTTGATATAAAGATGGTGGAGCATTCATAAAATGTGGAAGCTCATTTAATGATCTTGGATGGTGTTATCACTTTATCCTTACCCTTTCTCTATATCTTCCATCTTTTTCCAAATTATAACTCTCTCTCTCTCTCTCTCTCTCTCTCTCTCTCAATTTGGATTCCCAAAGGACTCTTTGATTTTGAAGAACATGGGACTCTCTGAGATATATTGGAAAGATAAGCTCATATTGATAAGGCTAAAACATATCAATAATTTTTAATAACTACTTATTGATGTAATAAAATACTTTATTTACCTATCTCTTTCATTGGACCAGTGTTTAGTGAGTTGTGTATGATGGCCTTGTGAAGGATATTCTTCCATATCCATTATCCTCCTTCCTATCTAGTCTGTGAGGTTGTGTGAGCTAGCATTATCTTGTGATGATCTAGTGTGGGTTCAATCTTATAGGAGTCTTCCATTTTTATTTGGTGAATCACATGGTTAACTTTATTAGGATCCCTTTCCCCCTTTATAACCCTTTTATTAGTGCAAACATTAGTATATGTGATCCATAAAGAGGAAGCTGACTTTCTCTATAGGTTCAACCCCACCATAGGATAACCATAACCTGGGGTTGTTCTCATATTATGACCGGGAGTGGGGGATCCTAAATAACTCCTCCACAAGGGTAAAATCTCATGTCATAACATATATCACCATGCATAATTTTTTGAATTACAATGCCCCTAAGATAAAACATGATGTTGATAAAAATGCACCCTTAAAATGTGGGCAAATAGTATGCTGTCTAATATCATGTAACTTGTGAATCTACATAGCACCCAATCGATAAATACCATGAAATTAATATGTGTAAATCATAGATACAAAAACCTATAGCATAGGTGAATATGTAACAATATATAAAGAAATGTTTTTAATTTTTATATTTCACAATGTTTTGAAATTTTTAAGTTGAGACCATACCCCTTTGATGGGAAAAATTTATGAATCATGTAAATACTAAATATGATTAACATAATGTGACAAGATATATAGTGATTCATAGGGCATAAGAATCAATCAATGTAATAATTCAAGGAACATATGTGCAATAACCAACAAATACCATAGTAATGTGACATGATCATATGATATAGATGAATATGTGGTAAAACATATAAGTGAATATATCCTAAGATAAATAATATGACCTACATGGGTAATACCACATGCCCCTCAATGTACAAGAAATCAATAGTATAAATATATGGAAATAAATGCACCATGAGCTATGACCTATCATGTGTCATGATAAATTTAAAATTTAGAATATGAATGAGTAATATAAACTCATAAATGAAAGGGGTGAATTACACTATATATGTAAGATATGTTGATAAGAAACATGTGTGGGTATGATGTTCCCATAGGAAAATATGATATAAGATATAAACAATAGGAAACATCCCCATATTTTAAAATTAAATGCATATAGATGTGATCACTAAAGAACAAGTGTGGGTATGATTCCCCTATAGGCAAAGATATGATCAATAATGTATAAATGTGGATATGATGCATGATTAATAAAAAGATATAATCGTGTATTAATCAACTATTTTATATTTTTAGTAATATTCATAGAAGAATATAAAAGTACACAATAAGACATGAGGCCACACATGGAAATAGAGGAGCAAGGGTAAAAAACTAGAAGAATAAGGTGATGAGGATTCTAAGATAATAATGGATTCCTTAAAAACTCAATGCATGCTATGATTGAAGGTCTCAATAGATATGTTGTCAAAATCACAAAACCAATGCAAGTGGTAATGATGGGATCAATAATAAAATAGACAAAGACAATGAAATATAAAAAATAACATGAAATAATCATATAGTATACTATTGATGAAAATAGAAATCAAGTGCCAATGTGAAATTAAGAAGATATAAGAATGAAATCAATCACTATGGGAAATCTAAATGTAAGGAAAAAAAAATATAAAAATAAAGCTATACACAAGATGGTATGATATCAATAATTTATCGATGAGGCCCAAATCTTAGTCATATAAACATTGATGGTATGATATCAAGGTGTAATTTATAAATAAATATTAATCCCAAGGCAAGTGATATAAAATTTACTCATCCAAAGAAATAGTGATATGTAGATGAATGTAGACATCCTTGTACACAATCAAGATATGTATATTCTATATGAAGGAAAATGTAAGATGCATGATTATTTTAAAGTGACTCAATAAGGTAACTAGAGAAAAAATAGTAATAATGTCACCATATAATAATATTTAGTATAAAAAATGTCCCCCCATAGGTGAGGCATGAAATTATTCCAAAACCATATATAACTTGAATATTGCATAAATTACCTAATATAGTATACCATGAGGAGCCCATGTGGAAATTATAGAACTAAAATATCATATTACACACTTGATAATGTCAATATTATCATATTTTTACTTTACATAACTTATGCATATATATATGGCTCTTGCACACCCTTATTTTCTATCTACTTTCCTTCTATGGGCCCAACCTTCTTGATTTACTATTAGTCACCTACAAGATTTACCTAGTTTGTGCCTAATATAATTATTGTTTTAAATATATTATATCTTAATCATATGGTCATTGATAATATATTTCTACATGCCTCTATTCATACTCATATAGATCAAGATTTTTGGAATCGTACACCTATACCAAAATTATATGTTTACCATGCAACAATCACTTTATAAATTCAAACCATCCTTTTTGGTCAACCCCTGTGGTATACATGTTAATGTCATAAGAATCTACCCAAAAAGTCATCTATCCATACATAATAGGTTTAATCATATTTATCTATCTAACATCTATCAAACAAGAACAAAGAAAACTTATTCTACCACTTGTACATGAGAAGGACTACTTTATATCTCCAAAATCATAAAATAATCACAAGGAATAAGCCTTAACCAAGTTTGAAGAACCTAATCCAAGTTAAATATTCCATTTTCAATTATTGAAATCTAGATCACAGATTACATCCACACTAAAAGAGCACCATTGTTCACATACATCTAACTAGGAGAGCTACATGTAACTCGAGCCCTGTTTGGAGTATTGGATATGTAGTAAGTGATAAAACACTTAAAAAGAGGTGATTGGGTCCATATAGAACCATTTTTATTCCCCTGTTATAGGCCTAAACCTAATTTTTAAAGTAAAAATAGGGTTTTGAAGTATAGACATGTTTTTTTGGATGTGTGCATATAATAAACTTCTGATATCACACAAGATGATGGTTTATAGGCAAACTCAACAATTTATGCCAAGACAATTGGCCATATCTCATAGAGATGAGTCCATCAGATTTTAAATTCTTCTTTTGGCACATGCATCTAAGGGTTGACATATTTTCCCAAACATGTCTAGATAGTTGATCTCTTGAGTTATGTGACCTTAGATCCATTTTTAGTCCATTCTACTAGTTACACATAGTCTTAGACTAGAATAAATTAGTAAAAATCTAAGTACCCTAGTCCTCTTTGTAAATTCCATAAATAATAAAGTATAATTGAACATTTAACTTTAGTATTCAAATTTTCTTGATTTATAAATATCATAATTTTTTTTAATATTCAAAGGTTATATTTTGTTTAGATACATTAATCCAAAATAAGGTGAAAAATATTGGTGAACCCATTCCTTATATCTAGCATATCAAATGCTAGGTTTTCCCTTGGGGTTTTATTATTCTATTTATGGTTTCAATTTTTTTTTAAAGTTTCAGATTTGATTTTTGAGTTCCTGATATATTAAAACAATAAATATTTTTCACCTTAGCCCTAGCCTTCTACATATTTTCATGATATTATTCTATCCATCTAAGAAATATAGCTCCCTTGTCCCTATAATGTGAAGTGTTAGGTTAACTGGTGTTAAAATTGAACATAATTAGATTACTTTGATTAAAATTAAAATGGCTAGAATAAGTGAAATGCATATTCTTAATTCTTATTCTTTTGATGTAAAATTTAATGATGAACATGTATAAGTACAAAACCATATTTTTAATGATGAAATTCCTAATATATAAAATACTAATCAATAAAATAATGATTACCAAGATAGAATCCATCTTGATGACCTTAATAGGGTAGTGTTGATGCTTCACAATGTACCACAGGTGCTCTCAGTATTTAAAGAACACTTCTCATTTTAGAATTCTAAGAATTCAGAGCATGAGTTACAGGGATTTGGAATTTATAGTGCTTGTGGTGAAATAACAGTAGAGCAAAGTAGACTATTCCACAATATTTGTATTATTTGGTGGTTGGGAGCCACCTTGATCCAAACCTTTGTGAATTCTGGTGAATCTCGATCAAAGTTCCAAACTACACTAATCTAAGTGAATATTTAACAATGAGATCTAAGCTATAGTGATTAGGTTAAGAAAAGGAGTAAAAGAGAAGAGTAAGGTAGAAAGGGAACAAACATGATTGCTGATCTTTATCTCAAACACCATGATAAATTTTCATTTAACTGAACATGCATTTAAACTAGTATGTAATACAAAATAATTGATGCTCAAGTTTCACTACAAACCAATCAAACTTCTGAGGTTAAATTAGAAATACAAGTAAGACCCAATTATACTTTAATGTTTTGCTACTACACCTAGATAGATAATGCACATATTTGATGTAGAACAAATTAAAGTGAAGTAGCTTATAATGTTTTCAACTAATCTAGCATAACAAAGATTAGCAACCTTATAATAAGAATGTAGTTCAGAATTTAAAGAAACCATTAAAATTCAAGATCTAGATAAGCAATTGAGAGAAAGGCTAATAACTATCAACATAACGAGATGGATAATCTTTGCATAATTCCTTATCTATATTGATTGCTCTAAGTATACAAATTTTGCTAAAAAATATCTCCCTTACAAAATGGTAACACCGCCTATTTATAAAAAGCATAGGTGGTGTACTGATTAGTTTATTCATACAAGTGTACAAAGGTAAGGATGACTATCCTTATACACCTTATGATACACATTCTTTTCTAAATCATACTAACCTAGAGGAAAATATTCTAACATACTAGAATATGCCTTTATACTGGAATATTCTATTTTAAAAGTGTTGCAAAACTTTGTAAAATAGAATAAGCTTAATTTGAAAGTGGGGCCCCTGATTGTTGTTAAAGGGTGTCTTTAGCCTTAGTGTGTTGTTCATTGACCAGGTTAAAATCTAATACAAGCTTCATCAAACACCCATCCTTCTAGTCTACTTGTTCATTGAGCTCTTTGTCATTTCTCAACATGGCCTCCTTGATGCTTCAGGCTTCTGCAATTCACTCTCCTGAATTGAGGATAATATCCATGATTCTACAATTCTCATTGTTGGATTAGCCCTAGATTTTAATCCTTATTTCATGGATGGTGGTAGTGGATCTTTGATTTAACTCTTCATCATCAATCAATCTCATAGTAGTGGGTTGTGAAGGCTCAGTTAGCATAATTCCTAGGAGCCTCTCAATCCTTCTTATAAAATCTTTATATTCTCTAACAAGATCATTGACATTGTTATGCCATGCACTCAAGGTCTGAACCTTGTTAACAACAATGCTTAGGATTACATTCAAGTGTCATAGAATAATAGTCCTAAAGCCTGGGATATATCTTCTCACTTGCATATTAATTAGCTCAGTAATTTTGTCCTCTAAAGCCTACCATTGGATAACCAAGGCTTTAGCCTCCTGAGCTTTCTATGTTAGGGTACTTTGTCTAAGCTTCATAGCCCTCAAGGTCTCAAACATGCCAAAAATGACCCACTCAACATTTTAATCACCTCCTCAAAGATTAAGAGGAGGGCTTGGGCCTCAAGGTTCTACTTATCCATCCTCAAGTTGGCAATCTATTGCTTCAATCCCCTAATTTTAGCCATTACCTATGTTGACTAGGCTCCATCCAGACTCTCCACATCTTCTTGATGGATGGGATGCTCTCCCAATGTTTGTCCTTCTACTAGATTTCAGCCTATGAAATGTTCCACCCTTTGAAAGGTGAAATATTTTGTACACACCATAACCTTCCTAGTGGTGATCTTTTTTAGTCCTGTGGTATCTAGATTGAAGTGAACTGTAATGACATGATTAATAAACTAGGTGGCCTTAGGGATTTCAATTTTGGTGCTATTGGATTATCCTAGAGCATCCATTCTCTTGAATCCATACCCTTTTTCCTTCACCATTTTCCTCTCTACTTGTTCCTTTATAATATCTCTTATCCATGGCTTAATGTTATCAGGCACATCTGCATCAACCTTTATGATGGCCCATGAGTGGGAGAGAGATGGGATTTTTTGTAATTTTCCATAGATGAACTAGTCAAGAATGGATGGTCCATGAATTAGAAATTCATCACTAAAGAGGTTAGCCTCACTATTGGGATGGGTGAATTTCAATATGGGCCTCTTCTTTGGTCTCATAGGGACCAATGTCAAATTTGCCTATCTCTTCTCCTGAGAGATCATAGGGATAAGTTTTGTTCCTATTTCCTCCTTTAGAGGGTCTTATTCCTCATTTCATCTATAAGATTTTGTAATTTATTTTAGGGCACCTTTGAGTGTTTCTTCAGGTTCTAAGGCTATCATGTCAATATACTAGACTAGGGAAGGTGGCCTTTGGGGTAGTGCTATAAATAAGGGCCCTTACCCAGGTCATTCTTCTAATCTGACTCCCCCAACTTTCTCTTTTACCTTATCCTATCCATCATGGGCTTATTCAACCTTTTTTTGGGGTTGGGGTTCCTCTACCTAAAGTTACTCATGGGCCATTCCAAAGGGTCTTGATAATAAATGATGTTGCAGAGGTTACATTTATCATACTTCCCAAGAAGTCTATTTGTCCCTGACCAATCTATGCTCTAGCTTAACATTGTGGCCTTTTATTCTAGATAACACCTCTTCATAATTCTTGGTTCTAATGTATATGGTGTCATGGACATCGAGTAGATATGCATAATCAATATTGAGCTTTTTATCCCTTAGATGATCCACTAATTTTCCCCTTGGATCCCACATTTGAAGATTATCAAGATGAAATTTAAATGAGTTCCTATGTGTAACCATAACCTCTACTTGCTTCTAGTCTTTGATTATGACTCTCCCAATGTCTAAAGGGAAGGGGTGAAGCATACATTTCCTCTTCTCATTGTAGTCTTTGTCAACTCCATGAATAAGCTGGGAGGTAATCTCCTACTCAACAAGCTTATTTTGGGTGTGCATTGGTAATTTGTATGGTTGGGACATGATGTCATCTATCCTAATGATCATGTGATCAGGATAAAACCATATGTCCCCTATCATTTCAACATATTTCTTGATAAGGTAGTGGAGTCTAGGCATGGGGATACTAGTGATGGCCTCCACTATAGTAGGGTAAACACAATCACAAATGAAATGCATGTGGTTCCTATACTTGAAGATATGGATCTTGGAGTAGTAGTGAGAAATGGTAGTTCTTCCATCGGTGGACCAGTTACTAATGCCAGGGAAGGTAGTTGAAGCAAGAAGGGTGTCAAATAGGTAAGACATCATGTATAATTTCTTGGAGGTCTTCTTCTTGATGGCTATGAATTGCTTTGCCAAGAAGGTGTTGATCAAATATCCTATTAAAGGAGTGAGCTTCTCTTTTACCAATAAATATACATATGAGACCCAAAATTTATTTATGTAGGTTGTTGATGGGGCACCCAAAGCTCTATTTAATAAGGTCATAATCACCCTAATGCCTTCCTTGAGCTGGATCATAGGGATTTTACCATCAAATGTTCTGAAGATGTGAGGTCCTTGGAGGAGCCAAGGCCTCAATAAACCATTTGAATCATTGTTATTGGTCCACTCCCTCATCTTGGGGAGGTCAATATGAGGCAAAGGGAGCTTATAGTATTTTTCAAAAACAAAAAGGGAGATGTATGCTACCTCTTTTGAATTTCCTTCCCTAATGATCCACTTTCCATCTATCCTATAATCAATGAAAATAAGTGAAAGGACATTGATACAATGTAATACCTCAACCTTTTTCATGGCATGATGAAGACCAACCATCTAGATATCAACCAAGTCTACATATCATCTGTTGGTGGTGGCATTCATTTGATCTTCTTTTGATATAGACTAAAATTCATTGATCATGAAGAAGAGCTTGAACCATTTTCAAAAACCCTAAATATTTAGCACCATGAGTTCTAATTCTATATCCTTGAATGTTTTCCCCTCACTATCTATCATTAGATAGAGCTCATATTCCTCTTTCATTTGTTGTCTGCTAGTAGCCATTGTTCTTATTTCTTGTTGATTGCTTGCACTAGGTCATAGGGAATTTATATAAATGATTTTTTGTGCTTAAGAAATAAATTTAAGTCCTCTTGATTGAATTTTAGAAAATTGACCATGATGGAGTAGCTTTATATAGGGTTTAGGGTTCTATGGCTTTAATGACAAAAGATATCTAGCTTTTAGCTTATGCATGTCCCAGATTTTATTTGGACCTATGCCTTTATACCTTGGTGTTTTATAGCCTACAAGATCTAATATTTTGTCCCCTTCCTACTTAATTGGCACTTAGGTGGCACTGGTGTTGGCCCTTCATGGAATTTTTCCTAAATGCTATTTAAACACTTAGCCATTGGTATTTAAAAATACCTCTTTTTTTTTGCTCTATTAGATCAAATCCCTAGTTAGCATATATCATTGATTTTGATCTAGGCTTATGCATCCCAATTATCTCTCTAGGTTTGAAGCTTTATGATTATGACATTTGGCATGCTTGTATATCTTCCCCATGTTCCAAATAATCTAGTCAGTCACTTGTCAAATGAGCATAGACCATGTGTCAAGCTTATGAACTTTTGAAAATTCATCAATGCCTTCACACCATTGGATTGAATCCATCGACAAAGTAACAAACATTGATATTTAGTGTCAAATGTAAGGGAGCCACTTGACATTCCCATGGAGTTTCTTGAGGTCTTTTCAGTTTCATCCTGAATGTGCCTTTGACACACATAGGGCTTGTGGGCTCTCAAGGTCATGACAAGTGGACCCATTCTCTTTCATTCTCTAATTGATGCTTCACTCCATTGGATCAAATCCCATGATGAAGCATGGGTTGTTGGATCACCAAAGATGTATGACTTTTAATCTAGGGTTTGGGTCATCCTCACGCTTTTAGATTGGATCTCGTGATGAAGTGAGGACATAAAGTTTAAGTTAGGACCAGAGATTAATACAAACTTAGACCAAAGTTTTAACTATAAGGTCATTTTATGTTACTAAACATGAAGGGGTCTTGTGGTCAAAACTTGGGCTAAATGTTAGGTAAAAAGGGGGATCAACTAGGAAATAAAATAAGGACCATACAAGACCATTTTGGGACATGATTAAAATTAGCTAAGGTGTTAAAAATGGGGGATATTTAATGACATAGTTGTAATTTTGTGTTAAGGTTCGGTCATGTTAATAAATATGACCAAACCTTAATATAAAATTATACTTGGGTCTAACATGGGATAACATGTTCCCTCTAAAATGCTCCCACTAATTTTGAATTCAAACTAAAGGGTTTTAGGCTCAGGGTTTTGTTGAAAGCAGTTCCCAAATTTAATTACTACAAATAAAGGTTAGTAAGAGTCTAAAATTAAGTGGTACATGTTAGTGCCTTCCCCATGGGACCTACATTTATCACAAATAGGGAAACCCATTAGTAGCATTATGTATACGAAAGTTTAATTTCAAATAAAATAAACTACTTATCAGAGTGGATAACCCTAAAATTTTAAGAACACAACAAAGTTCAGTAATGAAAAGGCTTCAAAACCTCCCTTGGGTCCCAATTTTCAATATTAGGGGTATGTTGGTCCCAAAAAATGGTGACTCATAAGGGAAACATAGACATATGTTAGAACCTAGATACTCTGGTTTAGGCAAATAACCAGGTCACTTATCCTACTAGATCCATGCCATCATCAAGATATATTTATGGTTGAAATAAACTTTGCACATGAAATATTAATATTAATTACCAAGATATATTCATTTTGTATGTGTGCTTTGATTCTAGTTACTATTTGGCATGAGATTCAGGAAACAACTTCCAAGTTTCATGTCTTTAATCATTTACACTGGCTTACAACATGTTTGATTATTCATGAAGAATCATGTTTTTAGTTTAGGGGAGGTGTAGACACCAAAATTGTGTCTAACCCCTGTCGATCGTTTTCTCACGAGCCTTGACCCTGGCAGCATGTAAAAATGAGCAGAAAGCTAAAATTAGCCTCTATCCCCTTTCTGCATCTATCGATGTCGGTCACTACTCGGCCAACATCGGTTACTACTCGGCTGACGTCGGCGGTCCTGCTGAAGTCAGTTATCCTTAATACTACGTTCTTGACCCAAATGCAGGATCCGTTATCCGTTATCCGTTATTCATTATTCGGTTGCCAATCAGTTTCTCGATTGGTTATCGGACCTTCTTTCAAAACCTTCTTTCATTCGACCTTCAGAAGGATCAGCCGATTTTTACATTCAATCAATCTGCAATCAAATCTCTCGTATTCTCTCTCTCTGGTTTAGGTATTTTGCTTCAGTCATCTCGCTGGAGGTCTACTACATCGAACTTCTACAACACACCGACAACATCAATTATGTCTCCTACTCTATCTTCAGCATGTAATAGGTAAGTGTTTGTTCTGTGCTTTTATTTTATTCTCTGGTTATTGTTTTTAATTGATATCACCACCCTGATTTAGATTTAGATTACGGATCTGACTTGACTTCCTCCCGTATCACCTCTATCCACCCTTTCCAGAATAAACAATCTATAACTCTGCCCATATTTCTGCACAAACCCCCAAACAATCCCTCTGACTCCCAAACCGGCTCCCTAACCCTCAGAGGGAACTTCAGACCATTCTGCAATCCTAAAACCCTATCTAGACCCAATCAGACCCCATCCAAAAATTGCTACCCCGACCGACGCCGACACTTTAACCAACGTCAGTGCCCTTCCTTGACCGATGCCGACACAGAGATCGACACTGGCAACTGTGCAGAGCAATTTGCTGCATATCAGGTATGCATTTTGCTTTTTGTCTTTTATTTATTTCATCCTATCTTTCACTATTTCTATTTCTGTCAAATATTCTATTTTTAATCAGTGGGTTGATATCCCTCAATGAAGTCTTCGTGCTTCAGGGATCAAGCTTTTGCTTGACAGCCCACCATTTCCTCATCTAACATTTTTCGTGTTTTAGTCTCTTTTTCTTTGCAGGTGTCATTCCTCCATAGCCAAAGAGGAGTACCTTCCAACATCTAATTTTGGTGTGCACAACTTCATCCGAGTATCTTCTAACCCTAGACCATATCTCTCAGTTTCTTACTTCTATCTTTTGAATGTAAAAAGTGAATATCATATAGAAACATTCTGGCACGACTGTAGGGACCCTAGGGCCTTCCTTGGGTTCTTTCTTTCTTTATTTTCATATAGGTGCATTAGGTTTCTCCCTTTTCACCTCTTTCGTCTCTTCTAAATGACACCATCAGCAGGACTAAAAGGAACTTTTCTTTCTTTTCTTGCACTTCTAGACTAGTCAAAAATCATTTTCTTCAACCCTTTCTCAACTTGTTTTCATTCCAACTTCACATTTCGACTTGGGCTTAAAACAAATTGCATTTCACTTCTGCTTGCTTGGATTTCTTAGACCACACCTAGTAATTAATAATCGCATCATGAATTAATCTAGTCCACTTTATGTTACACGACGAAACCACTTGCACAAAACAAACATCTTAACTTACCTGAGATAAGGCTCGACTGGGATTTCATCACCTAGTGGATACCTTACCTGTCCCGATGATCTTACTTGGATTTCATCACCAAGGGGAAAGCCCACTCTGTTCTCTGGCAGAGTCTAATCTCTAGGGGAAGTATATTTTGGCTAAGCGAGACCAGCTTATCACTGGACTCGTGAAGTGAGGGGAGCTTGCTCCTTAGCACCAGGCCAAGTACGAAACCTAACACAAAATTTTGAGCACCATAACTAACCTGAAACCATCCATAGACTACTTCTTCTAGGACTTGACTCAAAAGCCAATCTTCCTCTACACATATTCTAAGGCATAAGCCACTATAATCCTAATAATATACTCCTAGGGTTTTTTTTAGGATCTGCTTGTGTTCTTCATCTTTTCTATTCTTATCTGCTTGTTTGAACTTGTGAGGACATTCTTTCTTGCCTTGAATGGTTCTGACTTGTAGCCAAGCCAAGGCTCTAGTTGATCACGCGAGGCATCACCCGCTTCCATCTACCCCATCCATAACTAGTCCTATAATGGAGTTCCACTCGGAGACTGAAAGAACTCCTAATAGACCATCCCCGACCCAGACTCCTATTATCCTAGAAGGGGACCAAGATTTTGTATGATTCTTGGACCTCAATGTCAAAGCCTTGTAGCACTATCTCGCGAATAGCTGAACGCGAGACTCCTTGGGCAATCCAATTTACAGAATGCCAACCTCTCTTCTCGAGACTACAGCCGTATCAACAGCATCCATAATTCAACCTTTAGACACCTAGGCTATTGCCTCGACCAATGACCAACCTTTGACCAACCATCCAAGTGTGGCCTCTCCCTCCATCTTTGGGCCCACTTCCACTGGGGTTTCAGCCCCCTATCAACCTCAACCCACTCAACCACTCTCTACCCCCTTTCAGAATCTGGTCGTCTCTATTCCACCTACCCTTGCTCCTATCAACACTAGGGTGGCTACCTATCCATTGGCCCATGTTACCACTAACCAACCCCCCGTGGCAACATCGAGCTTAGCCATGCCTTCTACCCAACCATCCTTAGTCTCCTCTTTTATCCCTACAACTAGTCATCCATATGTTGCGCCCTTACTGGTACAACTGACTACGTCGTATGCCTCTTCTAGCCTCTTTCAAGTGCCTTATAATCTAGGGGGCGCTCCACCTACCAATCCGCTAGTAGATATCATCAAAATGCTGATGGACAAGATGTCTAGCCTAGAGACCTCCATTTCTGGCTCACACAATACTCTCTCATACGAACAAATTTGCAATGAGCCCATTCATCCTTCTGTCCCGATCAGGCCATATCCCAGCCAGTGGGAACTTCCTAAGTTTTCTTATTTTCAAAGCAAGGAAGACCCACAACAACACTTATGGGCATTCAGACATGCTTGTTACCTTATCACCCACGATGATGCATTGCTTTTACGCACGTTTCCTATGTCTCTCTCAGGTGCTGTGCTTGATTGGTACAGCTCCCTTACCAGCCATTTCCTCTTCACGTTCACTCAGCTGGCCCAGCTCTTCTTTGATCATTTCTCTATCAACATCACCAAGAAGGTCTCAATCACAGACCTCTATTCTATCCATCAATTCGAGGACAAATCCATTGCTGATTTTGTTGCTCGATGGAGGGGCCTCATCAATCAACTCTCCTTTTCTTTACCCCAACCTGAACTTATTGAACTTTTCTCCCAAGCCTGCGCCAAACATATTTCTTCCACCTTAAGGGTTCAGACCTTTTGCACTTTTGACGAAGCCTTCATGATGGCCCACAAACTTGAGTTACATGCCATTGAGGAGAATAAAGTCAAGTTGCAGAGCAAAAATCCCAACTCCAAGACTAATGACCCCTCTTCTAAGCCTTACTCATCCAATCCTAAATCTAAAGCTTCAACAAACGCTGTGGTTGTTAGATCTTCCTCCTCTTCCCCTTCAACTAACCAGCCTGAGCCATCCACATCCCAGAGTGCCACCCACCAATTCCAACAGAGATACGTACAATGATAGTATACTCCACTCGGAGAATCATACACATCTGTGGTGGAAAAACTCATCAAACAGGGGGTCCTCAATCTCCCCCAGATCTGACCACCTCCACAATTTGATCCCTCACGTACCATCCCTGCGTGGTATAGGGAAAATGACTTCTGCAACTACCATTGTGTTAAGGGACATGACATGGGAAATTGTAAAACCCTTAAAAATAGAATCCAAGACATGCTTGAAAAGGGTGACCTCATCTTAGACAATCCCAATGCACCACCTAATCAGGGTATTGACATCTTCAACCAACCATTACTCAATCATCCACCAACTCAAAACAATATCCAAACCTTGAT
The DNA here is from genome assembly GCA_037957365.1 of Torreya grandis. Taxonomy (NCBI): domain Eukaryota; kingdom Viridiplantae; phylum Streptophyta; class Pinopsida; order Cupressales; family Taxaceae; genus Torreya; species Torreya grandis. The sequence goes on along the minus strand of JARHVA010007739.1, from coordinate 338,390 downwards.
TGATGACACTCATGAACACAACATTTGAATAGTCAATACGGTCTCGCCCTTCATTTTTGACCAACCTCAAGAGGTGAGTCCATCCATCAGTCCATCACATGTGGACGAACCTTTTTCTTCGGTTAGTTCTCCGTCAACCTCTCTCATCTTGGAGGACGCCTCGACCTTACCAGCACCATCAGTTTCACCATCCTCCTTCTTGCTGCCCATGGAGAACCCAACCCTTCCTACTCCTCGACCACAAGTGGAGGGCACAATCATCCCTGCCCTTTACCCGCTTGAGGAGCCTCATTCTCCAGTTTCTTCTCCACCCAGGGAAGAACCTGCCTCTCCTTCGTCTCCAACCAGGGATGAACCTGTCACGACTTCATCATGCCTTGGGACCGAGACTACCACACCTTCAGTCCCACAACCGTCAACATCTTCTCAAGAACCCAAACCCCATTCAACATCTTCTCAGCCATTTTCCTAACTAGTGGAGAAAATTGGACTTCTCCCTTCAAGGAAAGTGGAACATCAGGTATTATGGGAGAGTCTCAAAGCTCTTCAGCATGCCCGTGCCCTCTCATCTCATGTAGTCAATCCTCCCATGGTGAAATCTCCCAAGACCCTTAACAAAAACTAGACTCCCGTTTCTAAACCTCAACCAACCCCATCAAAACCAAAACTTGCATCTACCCCATCTAAACCTATCAAGTCACTTGGCGTTCGCCCTATCTCTACCTTCACTCATTCGCAAGTGAAGGTGGACCTAGACCAGACCTCAACCAATAGTAGTCTTCAACCCAAGTCGTAGAAGACTGTTAAACCATAGAGGCGAATGGCTCCTCCTTCGTCACCATTGCCCTCCATTTTGGGCCCCATCCTTTGACCCTGACCAGAGTCCTTCCCACTCTAACCTTTAATCAAAACTAGTTGCCTCCTTTGCTTCCTTTGCCTACCTCCAGTCTACCCTCTCTCAAAAAGATGGTACCTCCCATGAACAAAGTGCCATCTCCACCTGTCGCCGTAGCGTCAACCCAAAAGGTGGTACGGAAGCCTCCTCCAACTCCGCCCAAGCAAAAGTCACCAGTATCGCACACATCATTGAGCACAGACCCTTTAGTGGGCTCATACTCTCTGATATTACACCAACTTTTGCAAACTTCCAGCATAACCCTTCCACCCATCAGGCCTTTCCAACCCCTCGGGTCTAAGCCCTCCTGGTTTGACGACATGAAGATTTACTTATACCATCATACGCCAGGACACGATATCGAGACTTGCTGTGCCCTCAAGGCCATCATTTGCCGCTATATGGAGAAAGACACTCTTCTCTTTGAGGACACTCTCGACTGACCCCTGACTCCTTCTCATAACCCTCCAACCTCTTCAAACCCATCAACATCTCATCAACAGGTTACGACCCCTTTATCTCTTTCACCTCCTATCTTTGAAATCAATGCTATTCACATAACCACTAGGTCACAAAAGGACAAGGTGAAAGAAAAAGTTGCCATTCCTTAGACCTACCCTTTCATCAATCCACCTCTAGCACCAAAGCCTAAAATTTCTATCCTTGGCGCGTCTCAACCCTCCTCTTCTTCTTCTTCTTCCAGACCAATCCATGACTCCATGTTGAAACAGCTTCACCAGATGCCTGTGAAGATGTCTCTCTATGACCTCATCCAAACCTCACCTCAACATCATCAAGCCCTCATTAGAGCCCTGCAGGTAGAAGAGGTCTAACCTGAGGACCCCCAGCCACTTGCTGCCCTTGTCCACTCTTTAGCCCCTATTGCCTCCATCACATTCAACAATTTTGAGATTCCCACATCCAACATGGAAGATCAAGATGCCACCCTCTTCATCACTGCCTATGTTGATCAGACACACATTAAATGCATTATGATCGATGGAGGTGCTAGCATCAACATTATCTCCACCCATGCCTTTGATCAGTTGGCTCTTCCCAAGAATTGTGTCTCCAAAACTGATGCAATCTTGCACTCTTTTAATGACACCACTACCATGACCATTGGCATAGTCATCCTTCACATCCGTGTTGGTCCACGCACAGTCCTGGTGCTCTTCTATATCATCGAAGGAGAGTTTCAATACAACATGTTGTTGGGCCGACCCTAGATCTATGCCATGGCCTGTGTCCCCTCCACCCTACACCATTGTGTGAAATTTGAACACGATGGGAAAGTCCACACCATTCCTGCTGACCCTTCACCCTTCAAAACTTGTAACACCACCTACTATCCAAATGCCATCCTCATTCCTATCAAGCCATCAATCCCAACACCATCTCCACCTGTGAAAGCTTTGACCAGTTCGCAACATGCGGTCGCCCTCACACCTCCCCTTCAAGCAACGACCAAAGACCCCATGGAAGACATCTTCCAAAGACTTTCATTGGGGGAGTATCGCTTGTTGGCCTTAGACATGTTCCAAACTCCACAAGAGTATGGATGCCTTCATCACAGCCCTAGTTATGACCATCAGATTGGGATGATCATGCCTTATGGTCCTCCTCAGCTCCAAACCAACCTTGTCTATGGGGGGCTTGATCAAGCTCCTACTAATGGCAATCCTCTTTCTTCACCTCAACCTTTCACATCAAACTTCTCATTTCTTGGCAATCCTGCCTTTGCATACACTTACCTTTATAGGTGTGCATGGAAGGGTTTTGGTTTTGGATGCTATGAGCAGGGCTCCCATCAGCCTATTGAGCCACTCAATGATGATGATGCCAAGAAATGATATGGCCTGGGATATCACGACCCCACTCAGGACCTTGTAGACCTTTGTCCCGTACCAACCATTGACCAATCTCCTCCACGCTCACCCATTCTTCCTCCACCTACGGAGTCGGTGGTTTCCATTCCTCCTAGTTTTTTTTACATAAACACCATCCGCCTGTAACCCCTGACTTATCAGCTCAATGGGGTGTCCAGGTCTCTCCCTCTCATTTTTTCCAGCATGATAGAAGATGAGTCAGTGATCATTCACACTGTCCACTGCGTTGACGACAATGCCATTCTTTCTTACATGGGCATCGACGACTCTTTCATCCAGCACTCCCTCCCTTTTGAGACCCAAGTTATGTTAAATGAATCAACCATTGACATCAACCTTCCTTCTTTTGATGTTCCTTATGTCTTAAAGATTGGCCAATCTTTAGACGCTCAGGAGCAGCTTGACTATACCCAATTCCTCTCTGACCATAGCAAGGCCTTTGCCTGGACTTATAGTGACATGCCTGGCATCGACCCCACCATCGCTACCCATAACATTGTCAACAAACCAGAGGCTAAGCCTGTCAGGCAAAAGCTTCGAAAGATGCATCCTTGCATTGCCCTCTTTGTTAAAGAGGAGATTCAGTGCCTCCTTTTTGTCTCCTTCATCTAGCCCATTGATTATCCGCAGTGGGTCTCTAACATTGTCCTAGTCACCAAGGCGACTGGGGGGATCCAAATATGCACGAACTATCGTGACCTTAAATTAGCCTGTCCCAAAGATGACTTTCCTCTTCCTAACATTGACCAACTTGTTGATCTCACGGCTGGCCATGAGATGCTATCTCTCATGGATGGGTTTTCAGGATACAATCAAATCCTGATTACTCTGAAAAATCAACACAAGACCACTTTCATTACCCCATGGGGGACTTTCTGCTATCGAGTCATGCCTTTCGGCTTGAAGAACATAGGTGCCACTTATTAGCGTGCCATGACCTACATTTTCCATGATTTCCTCCATAAAATCATGGAGGACTATGTGGATGACCTACTAGGCAAGTCCAAACTTCGCCGTGACCATCTGACCATTCTCAAGATCATCTTCTCTCATCTTCTTCAATACAATGTTCACCTTAACCCCAAGAAATGTGTTTTTGGGGTCCTCTCTGGTAAGCTTCTCGGCTTCATCATTTATTTTCGTGGCATCGAGATAGATCCCGCCAAGATTCACGCTATCCTCAAAATGCCACCCCCGACCAATCTCAAGCAGCTTTGTAGTTTGCAAGGGAAGCTCCAGTCCATTCACTGTTTCATCTCACAAATTTTTGACCACTACCAACCTTTTCATCATCTCCTTAAGAAGGATGTCTCCTTTACATGGGATAAGGACTGTCAAGAGGCTTTTGAAGCCCTTAAACACTATCTAGTCTCTCCACCAGTCCTCATTCCACCTAAAGATGACCAACCCTTCTAACTTTATATCTCAGCCACTAATCATTCGTTAGGTGCCATGATCACGCATCGAGACGAGCATCACCGTGAACAAGTAGTCTATTATATCAGCCAAACACTGGTCAACTATGAAACTCGGTACACCCATATCGAAAAACTCTATTTGGCATTAGTCTTTATCGCTACCAAGCTCCACCATTATCTTCTTAACCACAAGACCTTTGTCATCACCCACACTGACCCTCTCAAGTATATGCACTCCAAGCCATATCAGAATCAATGTATGGCTTGGTGGCTCATGCTCCTTGTTGAGTTCAACCTCAAATTCATCCAGCAAAAATCTATCAAGGGGCAAACCATCACTGACCAACTAGCAGATGCCCCTCTTCCTGACAATCAACCTCCACAGTGTGAGTTTCCTGATGAATCTATCGCCGTGCTTTCCACCGATGACACTGTCTATCAGATGACCATGTTCTTTAATGGCTCCAAATGTCAACTTGGTGGGGGTGCTAGGGTCATTCTCATCCCACTCAAAGGGGAGCCCATGGCTCTATCTTTTAAGCTCAATTTTGATTGTACCAATAATATGGCCGAGTACGAGGCCTTAATTTTGGGACTTTAGACTGCCCTCTCTCTCAGCATCAAGTCCATCAACATCTTCAGTGACTCACAGCTCGTCGTAAATCAGGTTAATGGTTCATACCTCTGTAAAAATGAAAATTTGCAAAAGTACAAAAACCGTACTGACATTCTCCTTGCATCTTTTGACCATTACCTCCTGCAGACTATTTCTCGATCCATGAATAAGTTTGTTGACACCATGGCTTCTCTCGCTTCACATATCCCATCTTCCTCATCTGCATCCAGACTTTTTGTCACGGTGCATTATGTGCCATTACCTTCCTATATCTCTCCTAACATTAATCATGTCAACACTATAGACTCTAGTCCACGAGATGATTGGTATAGGCAACTTGTGAACTTCTTATATTTTTCTGTCATTCCTCCTAACCTCTATAGCAATGCGCGGTGAGCTTTTATCAAGCGTACCACTCGCTATACCATGTTAGGGGGTCTTCTCTATAAGCGAGGCTTCAACAGCCTCCTTTTTCACTGTCTCACCTCCACTAAAGCATCTCAGGCCATTAAGCAAGTCCACGACAGGATTTGTGGTAGACATTTCAGTGAGAATTCAGTTGCCAAGTGCATCCTTCATCTGGGCTATTATTGGCCTACCCTTCATCAAGACTATAGCAACTATTTCCGATGTTGCATCAAGTGTCAGTAGCACTCTAACTTGATTCATCTCCCCAGCCATGCCTTACAAATCGCTCAAGATTTCTAGCCTTTTTCTCAGTGGGGTTTAGATCTCATCGGTGAGATTAACCCCCACTCATCTCTTCGTCATCAATCCATCATCACAGCCACTGAATATTTCACCAAGTGGGTGGAAGCCATTCCTCTCATCTCCATAAAAGCTGACAAGATCATCGACTTCATCAGCACCCACATCATCTGTCATTTTGGTGTCCCTCATAAGATCATCACTGACAACGGCAAGTCCTTCAAAAACAAAACTATCCAAAAGCTATGTGACTCATTTGGCATCAAGCTCAGTTTCTCTTCGCCTTACTACCCACAAGCAAATGGTCAGGCTAAGGCTTCCAACAAAATTCTCACTAAAATACTCATGAAGATGGTCAACGACATAGGAAGGGACTGGCACATTCACATTCCCTTCACTTTGTGGGCCTACTGCACTAGCATCTAAACCTCTATGGGTGCTACCCCTTTCTCTCTCGTGTACGAAATAGAGGCTGTCCTACCTCTCGAAGTACAGATCCCATCTCTCTGCATTTATCTACATGATATCCTTTCCAATGATGACTTTCATCAAGATCGCTTAACTCAACTTGAGTTGATGAGCGCCATCTTGCTGCCCTTAATCATCTCCATGTCTATCAAAATCGCATCAAGTGAGCCTATGACAAAAATCTGTGAGAATGAGATTTCAATATCGGAGACCTCGTCCTCAAAGAGAATTAGCATGTGACTAATATGGAGCAAAGTAAATGAGGCAAGTTTGCCCCTAATTGGCTTAGACCTTTTATCATCACACACAAGTATGGATCAGGGACTTATCGTCTATCTTCTCTTGATGGACGGCCAGAACTTGAGCCTCTTAATGCATTGCATCTGCGATCGTTTTACTGCTAGTCGAGTACTCGTTCACTTGACATTTAACTTGAGCTCATTTCTTGAGCAAACCCCATCCTCTTAGTCCTAATTCCTTTCATCCCTATTCCTCTTAACAATTCCTCTATAACCCTTTTATACTGTATGGATGCTTTGTCCTAATAAAAGGGGGCCTTTGAACTTCCATAGTCTTGTCCATGACTCAAATTTCTATCAAAAATAAATCAAGATGTCAAATATCCACTGTCACCATATCAATATCAAATTAAAAAGGTAGACTGCTCCCTCAAAGGATAGCTGTACTATCATTGCTGTAGCTAATAGACTACTCCCTCAAAGGACAACTATTCAAAAATCCCTTATATTAAGCAAAATTCTAGACCACTCCCTCGAAGGATGGCTATGACTAATCTGGCAATAAACAACACTATCTTAGAAGCTTCCTGCATCAATCAGCTTCACAACTAACCACCAAGTACAACGACATCTCTATACAGGCTTCCTGCATTGATCAGTCTGTGCCAAAAAAAAAAAAAGTCATAGATTTGACTTATAGTTGTCTCAGGGTCTCCCATAAAAAGGGGCAAGGTTATCTCTGCTCTTAAAATGGGTTACCCTATTTCCTCCTATCCTAACACCTGCTCAAGGGACTTCAAGCTCACTTTAATGTCAAAGTGATTTGATTACCGTTCTAACACAACATCTGGTCAATGACGTAATGCATGAATGGGGCTCTTAGTTCTAACAACCCCTATCTATGCTGCCATTCTGGTCCTTGTCAATGAAAGGGTGATTATACTTTTTACCTTTTTTCACACTTTTGTCACATTATATCATTTGTCACACTCAACTCAAACCACTCACCTAACCTATTCACACTAGTTTCTATGAAAACCAATGTACATGGAAACTCTCGACTACTCAATTTATGTTCAGCATAAACCATTACTTGCTGACACATAAATAGACTCACTTCATTTTTAGCATATGTCCATCACTTAATGTGGACAATTGCTAAGGGTGAACAACCTTTGCCTTCTTTTCATCATTTCAAGCATGTTCCCTCAGACATATGGACGTGCTAGACTATTCTCCTGACCAAGACTAACTCTCGACCTCTTTGTCTCCTAGCCTGAACTACATTGGTCTGAGGCCCCTTTTAATCAGGGCTATGTAGGCAACACTCAGATGACACGACTGTCATCTAGGGTTAGCTCGACCACCCTCATTTGCTCATCTACCTGATGGACAAACCCTATCCTCTTCTAACCTGTGACTTGACCTAGACCACAAACAATCAACCACTTTGACTCTTCCTCCCTCTTTGGGAGAACTACATTGGCTTGAGGCCCTTAGGACAAGGGCTATGTAGGCAGCACCTAGTTGACATGGGGTCTTCGGGGGTTAGCTCGGCCATCCTCTTCATCACTTTCTCTCGTCTCATTTGCTCGTCACCTGTCAATCACAACACAGTCAATCACCAATTCTCATAATCATTAGCATACTCTCATTTTCATCATAACATCATAAGTCATTAGTCATAAATATAATTCATCATAACTCATCAAACATCCACATTTCCTAATCTCCAAGTTAAACATTAAATATCACATCCATCATCATCTAATCTAAAGTCATCCTCATATAATCTATCATCAACAATCAATAAACATCATCATATAACCATTTCATAAACATATTCATTATCACATACGCATCATAAACATACAACATAATATCCACATCCATCAAATCAAAATGCCAATAAATACATCCATAATAACATTTTTTCCATAACTCATGTCCATAATCAAAGAAATCTCATCATATATATATATCAAAAAAGTTTTATACAAAAAGACACAATCTGTGTCTATATCTCTCTCTCATATCATACATCTCGCATCATCGGCATGCAGGCTGGTATATACATCGTGTCAAAAATTTGCCCTCAAGGCTGTGGCTGTGGTGGTGGTGGCGGTGGCTGAGAAGATGCTGTATCCTCTCCTCCCTCTAATCTGCACTGTCTATGCAAATCGGTAGCAACCACTCATGAAATAGACCGTAGCTGGCTCAACTCTGCCCTCATATCTGAGTATTGCTGTATTTGAGGAAACCCCCTAATGGCTCTCTCATAATATGCAATCTCGTCTAATGCATTATTGTATCTAACTATAGATATAGTCTGTGGTGGACCCATCTAACCTGCTCCTGTGCCTTGCACTGACCCCTATGACTATGAAAATGTTAGTTGCACTGACGCCGATAGTCCTGCCCCCTGTGAAAATGCTAGCTGCTGCTGAGCTGGCTACTGCAGTGGGCCCTGCCCCCCAAAAACCTGTCCTATCACTGCCTATGCCTGGGCTATGGCCAACTATCCCTGTAGCACTATGACTTGCCTTGTCAGTGCTACCACCCAACCTGTCATCTCTGTGACCTGACTTGTCACCCCTACCAACTACCCCTATAAAACTGTGACCTGGCCCTATAAAATGGTCACTTGGGCCTGTGTTGCATCCCTCTCCTGCTGCATGGTGTCCCTCTCCTCGCGGGGTGTATCCTGCTCTTTGGTAACAGCCTATAGATCTGACTGTACCCCTACCTATACATCCAATTGAACCCCTGTGTAAATCCCTACCCACCATGCTGTGTAGGCCTCTGTACAACCTGGGTCAACCACCCCAGGTCCTACTGGTAACTCCTCAAAATTTGGGCCCTCTGTCTCCTTTGCCAGTGGGAGTGGCACCTCAATATCATCCTACCTGTACTGCGGGAATGCAGGAGGTACATCCTATAACAGCCCGTACTGGCACCACACTCACTCTGTTGGTATCCTCTCGAGCTCACCAGCTCATCTGCTTCAGACCCATCTGAAACTCTAAGCCCCAACCATTTGCTCTGCCTGGTCTCAGAATGCTAGATAGACCAGGTATGGTCTCCAGACGATGTTCACTAGGATAAGGGCCTCCAATGCCCCTCTGTAATGGTCAATGTCTCTGACCACCACATCTACTTGCGTCTATGCCATGACCTCTCACCATCACTTGAATCCAACCCTAAAACTAGCCTGGATAGCTACTGGAAAGCTGAGAGGATGCATGACCATGATGTGCTCATAAGCCCAATAGTGTAGTAGGTGGCTAATGCATAGACTGTACCATCACTGCCAGCTAATCCCCCATCGCTCCCTGTAAACTTGGGCCAAAAATACAGGTGCCCAGGTGAACACCATCTCCCTCTCCAGCATCTCCATCAAAACTCTGGTCATGGTGACTGGGAACCTGCCTCCCTCAGCATTCGATAGTGCGTATACTGTGATCCCGATCATCATCAAGACCGCCAGTCGATGTGCCTCCTCATTCGTTGCATATAGCAGCTCATATGCAAAACTCACTGAATGGTAACTCATCTTTGCGATGTGCTCCCCAAATAACATAACCATGTGAATGTTGTGCGCCTCTCATGAGCATGCATATATTTCTGATCCATGCACCGATAACTACAAAATTTAGTACATGTCCTCGATCATCACTGTCATCTCTCCTGTCAACAAGTGGAAGGTGTTGGTGGCATGATCCCACTACTCGATCAGAGCCACCATCAAGCTCACATCCCTTGCCACCCTGCAGTAGCGTCTTAATCCACCTAGCCTAACTATGGCCAGGTGTCCCCATTCCTCACTGGTCATGCCTTCGTGTATCCACGTCAGTAGCATCGGGAGATGATCCCGCAGCATCAACGTTTACCTCGCCTATAATCACAACCACATCAATCTCATTTTTTGTCCAACATATTTAACCCACTACTCCTACCAGGATCCCTGGGAAGCCCTTGGTGCGGCTTTGACCCCTTGACTAGCCCATTTTTCTCACCTCTTTCAACCAGGCAGCCACTGACATCAGTTTTCATGTTGGCAATGGTACTCACCTAACCAACATCAGTCATTTAGTGATCAACATCAGCAGTTGAGTGACTGACGTCAGCCTCTAGTTGGCTGACACTGATTATTGGTTGACTGATGTCAACGACAATCACTGACATCAGTGACTGGTTCAGCCCGAGGGCCGAACGGGGCATGCCCTAAATTTAGGGCTTCACCTTTGTGGCCTCCCCACCCCCCCATTTTCCTCTTAAAACCCTCTTAACCTCTCCTAAACCTATCCCCCTCCCCTAGCTACCCTCCCCCCTCTATTTTTGCCTCCAACAATAAAAATTCAAAAAACAAAACCAAATTCAAAACCCATCCAAATGAGTTCAATGCATCTCCTACCTCATCTCATCGTCACCGTCATGGTGGCACGATGGGTGCCGCTGGTGGTGGACCTCCTGCAGGTCCTCTATTGCCCTCTACCATCTCCTCTGCATCACTTTCTTTTAACACCCCCACTAGCCCACAACAGCTTCTGTAACCTCTAATCTGACTTCAACTCACTCCCTTTCTCACCCAATCTCGCCCTGCCACCTCACACTGCTGCACTGGTCAACTTCAAGACTTATTCACCCAATCACGCCAGAGATCCTTTTTTCACTTTAGCACAATCACAAATGACTTTTGGTGGGCCACCAATCTAGTTTTTTTGGATTTGGTAGGCCACTGACATCGGCATCGGTGTGCCCTAGGGTGCTGACATCGATTGATTTATGCCACCGTCGGTCCATTTTAGCCACCAACATCAGTTTTTTAATTGATTTTAGTGGCCCTAAAACCTCCTTTTTCATCCCATTGCCTCCCAATCATGCCCCCCATCAGTCAGTTTTCTTGACTAGTTGATCTTCACCCCTTGGGGCACCCTTGTGTTCACTTTTGCCTTCATCCTTCAACCGCCTGACCTTGGAGATCGCGACTATCTCCTCTGACCCCTTTCGAGACAACTCTGCCTTGGTTGTTTTGATTGCCTTGCTGCCTCATGCCTATTGGCCAATTATCACCTGACCCTCATGAGTATCAAATTGCAAGCATGTTGATCCCTCATGCTTGTGCTTTTTTCGTGTTTTTTAGGAGCACTTCCTGCACCCGAGATACCTGAAACATGATGACCCATTAGAGCTATAGCTTGGACCAAATGACCCATTCAGCTATGACTACATGCTGGGGCCCAATTATTTCAATTCTAAGCACTCCTCGACCCATTAACCATGACAATTTGACCTGCCTACCGCATGGTGTGGTATAGGTGCAATCTTGCCCTTTGCCACGTTCACACTCGTTCTTGACCCTCTCTTCTCTCTGTCAAATCGACACTCGATCTCTGGTTCCCTTCCCTCGACTCTCGCTTTGAGGGGGGAACACCTCATCCCATACCTGGGGCAACCAACTCCTATTTTTGTCTTGCAGTTCATCTAGAATAACCAACAAGACAAAAAGGGGCAAATGTAGACACTGAAATTGTGTCTAACCCCTGTCGACCATTTTCCCACGAGCCTTGACCCTGACAACATGTAAAAATGAGCAAAAAGCTAAAATTAGCCTTTGTCCCCTTTTTGCATTTGCCAATGTCGGTCACTACTCGGTCGGCGTCAGCAGTCTTACTGACGTCGGTTATCCTTAATACTGCATTTTAAACCTAAACGCAAGATCCATTATCCGTTATCCGTTATTCATTATTCGGTTTCCAATTAGTTTCTCGATCGATTATCGAACCTTCTTTCAAAACATTCTTTCATTCGACCTTTAGAAGGATCAGCTAATTTTTGCATTCAATCAATCTGTAATCAAATCTCTTGTATTCTCTCTCTGGTATAGGTATTCTGCTTCAGTCATCTCACTAGAGGTCTACTACATCAAACTTTTGCAACACACCAACAACATCAATTATGTCTCCTACTCTATCTTCAGCATGTAACAGGTAAGTGTTTGTTCTGTGCTTTTATTTTATTCTCTGGTTATTGTTTTTAATTGATATCACCACCCCAATTTAGATTCAGATTACGGACCCGACTTGACTTCCTCCTGTATCACCTCTATCCACCCTTTCCAGAATATACAGTCTGTAACTCTGCCCATATTTTTGCACAAACCCCCAAACAATCCCTCTGACTCCCAAACCAACTCCCTAACCCTCAGAGGGAACTTCAGACCATTTTGCAATCCTAAAACCCTGTCTAGACCCGATCAGACCCCGTCCAAAAACTGCTACCCCGATCGATGCCAGTCATTACCCCTACCAATGCCGACACTTTAACTGACATCGGTGCCCTTCCTTGACCGATGCTGGCATAGAGACCAACACCGATGACTGTGCAGAGCAATTTGTTGCATATTAGGTACGCATTTTTCTTTTTGTCTTTTATTTCTTTCATCCTGTCTTTCACTATTTCTGTTTCTGTCAAATATTCTATTTTTAATCAGTGGGTTGATATCCCTCAAGGAAGTCTTTGTGCTTCAGGGATCAAGCTTTTGATTGACAGCCCACCATTTCCTCATCTAACATTTTTTGTGTTTTAGTCTCTTTTTCTTTGCAGGTGTCATTCCTCCACAGCCAAAGAGGAGTACCTTCCAACGTCTAATTTCGGTGCGCATGACTTCATCTGGGTATCTTCTAACCCTAGACCATATCTCTCAGTTTCTTACTTCTATCTTTTGAATGTAAAAAGTGAATATCGTATAGAAACAGGAGGCTTGGGAATTGCTCTACTACCAACCAGGCATCCATAGCCCTAAAAATGATGCCTTTGAATCAACTCAAGGCCTTGCTCCACTTCTAGCCAAGTGTATATAGCCCTAGTGGAGATTACCCGAATCACCTATGCTTGAGAAGCTTCAAATTTTTCACCAAATTATTATCTTTTATATATTTTGATATATATTTAATGCTTATAGAAATGTTTAGAACCAAGGTAGCTAGATTTTTCAAGTGTTTGATTTCATAAAATCACCTATAACTGTAGACCTTGTCTTAGGCAAGGATGTCTTGTTAAGTGCAAGCATGATTTTGTCTTGATAAGTTTAAGCATTCATATCAAAAGTGTAACTCTCCTTAAAACCATATTTAGTTCATAACAATCTTTAGGTTCTAATAAAATGAGGGATATTTTCACTAGTCTTTACAAATTTCTCCATGTTATAATACTGAGCTCATATTTTAGGCCTATGGTCATCATATGTATGGGGTTCATATCCCATTTCTGAATCTTGAGATCCCAAAGAGACAAGATATTTTTAGCACTAGACTATCCAGAAGGACTTATTGGAGCTAAAGAACAAGGAAGAAGCAAAAAAAAAGCATAATAAAAGTAAACAAATATGTATAGATAAACGAAGAAGAAGGAAAGGAAGGACAACAAAAAGAAAGAAAAAACATGTACAAATAGGACTAAAAGAAAGAAATTAACTAGCCTACCTACTCTAACCTTAACTAGTCTTAAAGATTTTATTCCATGAATACCCCTGATGGAGCTACATCAAATTAATGCTTGAGATATTTACCCTTGGTGGGTAATGTGAACTCTGATCCTTGAAGGTATTTTAACTTGAAAATATTGTTTCCAAGTGTGTCAACAATCTGATATGGGCCAATCCATAGAGGTGTGAATTTGCCATGTTTGCCTTTGGGTTCAGATGCCTTGTCACAAAGGAGGACTAAGTCTCTTAATCTGAATACCTTCACTTTTGAACTTTTATCAAACCACCTTTTAACTATGGTTTGATGCTTGATAAAGTTAGTAAAGTATTCCTCCCTTCCATCTTCCATCTGAATGATATCTAATAGCTTGGAGTCTGCAAGCTCTTGACTTTCCTCCATGTATTTATGCATAAATCTAAATGTGGGCAAGTTGAGGGTGATAGGAAAGATAGGTTCCTAGCCATATAAAAATAGGAATGGTGATGCCTTTAAGTCTTTATTTATTTTTATCTTATCAACCCAAAGTGCAAACTTAAGGAGATTGTGCCAAGACCTACGTTTGTCTTCAACTAATTTTTTGATTGCCTTGATCAGGTTCTTGTTAGTAGATTAAAAGACACCATTTACTTGGGTGTAATGGTTGAAAGAAAACTTTAGAGAAATGCCATTTTCATAAGCCCATTTGATCATTTATATGGACACAAATGCAGATCCATTATCACAAACCAAGGAGACTAGTGTTCTGAATCTGGTACAAATGTTTTCCTCTAAGAAGTTGGTCACTTATTCTATCCTACAATGTTTGGTGACTATAGCTTCAATCCACCTTGTGAAATAGTCTATAGAAATTAGGACATATTTTTGGCCTTCAAAATCATTGGGGTTAATCACTTCGATGAAATCTAACCCCCATTGTGCAAAGGGTTTGTCAGCCATCACTGGCTGTAAAGGCATGGCTACCTTTGGTTCTTTGGTGCCAAATATTGGACAAGAATGACATTCCCTTACATGCTTGTGAGCATCCTTAAAAATGGTGGGCTAATAGTAACCATCCCTAAGGATTTTATAAGCTGTTGTTCTTCTTGATGGATTTCCACTACCTAATTTTTCATGGAAAGTACTCATGATTTGAGAAGCTTCCTCCTTGGACACACATCTCAAATAGACTCCTTCAAAGTTTTTTCTATACAATATCTTATCTTTGATCACATAGTGAGAAAATTTGAGTCTGAGGGATCTCTTTTGTTCTCTTGTAAGGCCTATAGGATAGGTACCATTAATCAACAATTGAATCATGGAATCATAATTCAGTAGTTTGGAAGTCTTATTACTTAACCTACATGATATGTAGCTTGGGATTGGTATTGGTAATCATTTGAACTAGGCCTTGGAACTTTACCAGTTTGGCCCTTTTCATCTCTATATCATACTCTTATAAAACAAAATCCATTTACCTCTATGTTCACCCAATTAATTTTAACTTAGCATGAGTTTTGTAGCAGGGTTTGACAAGATAACATGTACTTTGTTTCTAAGAATGTAATGTCTGAATTTTTTTACTGATTTTACTATTGCATATACCTATTTGTCAATCAAAGAGTAGTTCAATTTTGCATTTTTGAAATTGGTACTCATAAAGGCTATTGGGTGATCAATCCCATCAACTTTTTGAGTTAGGACTGCAACTATTGTGTGATTAGAAGCAAATTAATACAAATAAAATCCTTTCAAAAAGTTAAGACTTATCAACATCGGGGCTTGGCTAATTGCTTCCTAATTACTATTAAATGACTTTTTGGGATCCTCATTCCAAGATATTTTGGAATATTTCTTGGGCATGTCAATTAGTGGTTTAACAATCTCAATAAACCCTGAAATGAATTTTCTCATAAAGTTTATCTTGCCAAAAAATGACTTCAGCTCTTTCTGACTGTTTGGAAGCTCAATCTTAGAAATGGCTTCCATTCTTTCAGGATCTATAGAGATCCCATCCTTAGTGATGAAATGACCTAGAAAATTCCCTTCAATAACTCAAAATATGCTTTTTTTAGGGTTAAGAGAAATACCATACGTCTTATACCTCTCAAATACTGGCTAAAGGTGTGTGAAATGATCCTCCCTATTTTTGGAGAATACTACTAGGTCATCCATGTAGATTATGATGAATTCTCAAACTAGCCCTTGGAAATCATGGTTCATGGCCCTTTGAAAAGTATCCCCTACATTAATTATTCTAAAGGGAATGCTTTTGTAATCAAAATCTCCCCATTTAGTAGTAAAAATTGTGTTAATTCTATCTTTTTTGTCCACTAACACCTGGTTATACCCTGAAAAGCCATCAAGGAAGGACATCATGGCTGATCCTAAAACAACTTGTATCACCTGGTCTAAAGAGGGCAAGGGTCAATTTTCATTTTTATACCCTTTGTTTAGATTCTTGAAGTCAATGCACAATCTGATTTCACCATTACTTTTTCTAATTGGGACCAAGTTGGCAACCCAAGTGGAGTGCCTAATGGGAAAGATAATCCTTGCATCTGATAGTTTATTGAATTATTTATATATCGTGGGTTCTATTATAGGGTTAAGAGGCATCTATTTCAGGTTTACAAATTTCTTTTAGTGGTATAGTGTGGGTAATGACCCTGGGATCAATTTTTTTTAAATCATCATAAGACTAGGCTATTATGTCTTTATACTTGGTGAATAAATATCTAGATTTTTTGTTCTTTATCATTTATATGAAATAATTACCCACATTAACGTGATGTTTTTCATTCATAGGTCCAAGGTTCATTGCATTATAATCTTTCCCACTCATCTTGGGAACCTTAGAGGTTTCAGTAAGCTTATCTTGATCAAACAACCTTTCTAATGAAATCATTCCCTTGGGTATCTTGTTATCATTCAGATGAATAATTTTGACATTGAATTCTCCCTCAGGGGTATTTACGTTAGTTTCGTCAATAATATGACCTTCAAAATCTCCTGAGTTAATCATGAATTCTAAGATCTGTTGGTCATCATTGAAGACTTAGAAGTGGTTCACATTATCTAGGACTGAGGGGCAGGGTATTAGTTCAATACTAAGGTCAAGGGAATGTTGATCAGACATGAGTTTATGTATAATAGATGCCAATCCATCAACAACTTTATTTTCTTCTCTAGGAACATAGAGGGTATTGAATGCATCAAAGGACTCTATTAGATCCTAGACTCTAAATTTATATCTCTTGAGGTATAAGAGCTTGCATTGGTACTTGCTCCTCACTTTGTTGATTATAAGTTCAGAATCTCCATAAACAAGTATCTCCTTTACCTTGTTTTTAATATCAAATTATAACCCTAAAATAAGATCCTTGTATTCAGCTAGGTTATTGGTGCATGGGAATTACAATCTATAAGATGCATGATATTATTTATCAATAGGGTCTATTAATACAATACCAATCTTAGATCTAGAATTGCATTTAACACCATCAACATTAATTTTCCATAAACCAAGCACAACCTAAGTGTTTTGGGAACTAGCCACTTTTGTAGTCTCTAACATGAAGACTCCTAAGTTAGAATCAAGGAAATTAACCCTTTCATTGACAACATTATACTCAGTAATCATATGCTTCATCCTTGGTTCCATTTCCACTCTTATGTGGTTTGGAACACCTTTCCAAGGTAGCCATAAATGTGAACAATTAGTTGACATATATCCATTTAAGGCCTTGGTCCACTCTTTACTAAAAAGTAGTCCATATGCATTGGGAATGTCTACTACTTGAATGCCAATAAATTATTGCACTCTAGGTTCACTGGCTAACTAGATGTGTATATTTAATAATTCCCCAATGACTTTGACTCTTGATTTGTTTAATTACGTAACTACCCTATCAAACTTGATTGAGGTCAATCCAAGCTATTCATGTATTCTTGCTGGCATGATGATGGTTGATGCATTAGAATCGAGAAGACAATTATGGAGATTCTTACCAAATATCTTGATAGAGAGTAGGAATGGTGGATATTTTTCCTTAGTCATTTGCATGATCACATTTGCACTATCATCCCTAGGTGGCTTCCTAGGTTTCTTAGATAATGATTCCAATAGCAAATCTCTTTGCTCTATAATTTGAGTCAATTCATGCAAAGTGATTTTCACCTTAATTTTCTTCATTTATTTGTAGAGTAAATAACTCTACATTTTTCATTTTTTGAGTCTAGTTATGCACTCCAAGTTTTGTCCCTATGCATTTCAGTTTTGAGGTAGTGAAGTTTTTGACACAGAGTGCAAGCATAAGTTTCTTTTGCCTAAATTTTGTCTAAGTATCAAAGTTGCATGGAAGCTGCCAAGTGTCATCAGCTGAGACACATTTCATAATTTCTATAAGTTTCTCAGAATGTGCCACGTGTCCTATAGTAACTCAGTGGAGCACAACAAGTGTCGGCATCCGCGTATCATGTTTCTTATATGTTTTGAAAGCTTCTTTTCAATAATCTTTTCTTAGTATCAAGTGGAAGGTGCCAAGTGGGAACTGTAAAAGGTTTCAATATGCTTTTCTAAAAGCAATGAAATCTACCATGTGTCAATATCCCAGTTATCTTCACTTTGTTTTTTTGATAAGTAAAGACTGTGGTGGGTCCCAGGTTTTGTTCCTGAGGCAAGCGGAAGCTGTCAAGTGTTTTCATCCATGTAAATATGAAATGAGGCCAAATGTTTCTATAATATAGATAGAGTGATGAGGAGACCAACAAGTGTCACCTTCCGTAAGATTCTCAAAAGGTAGCTAAAAGTAGTGGAGACCGCCACATGTCCCTAGCTAAAGATGCATGGAAAGTGCCACCTATCCCTATTCCCTTTTTGAAGTTGCTCAGGCAAGAAATGCTGTGGGTCCTATTTTCTATAAGTTTTTAAAGTTTTGAAGAAGCCGACTGTGATAGATGTCAAAGGTGGAAGACTCTTGAGCAAAGACATAAAAAGAGTATAAGTTATGTGAAAAGTGTCGTGTGCCTTCAGTAAGTGCTGTAGAACATGCCAAATGTCATTTTTCGATGCCTCCTAAATAATAAGAAGGTTTTCAAGTGGAGTAAGGGAATCAGCCAAGTGTCCTCTCCCATTTGATAGAAGAAAGTGTCTTGTGTATCTATTTCAGCCAATGAACTTGTAGGAAGATGGAACATGATCCAAGAAGTATCCTGTGTTAGACACTTCCAGTTCAGTTAGAGTTTAGTTAGGCCATTGGATTGAGAATGTGCAAGCAATATAGAGCTAGTCTGATGCTATATATATGGGTGTAGAGATCACTAGATGGAGGAGAAGATAGAGAGAATTTTTTGTGAGTGATTATTGTCAAGATTTTTTAGACTTTTTTAGCTATGATCAGGAATATCATTTGCCTTTGTTCTATTTTCTTGAGTTAGAAATTTTATGTAACTGTGCATGTTTTTGTGCCTTTTATGTGACTGGAAAATTAATAAGAAGATCAATTTATGTGCCCTTTGTTGATATTTTTTTGTGTCACTACAAAATTAGTCTAAGTTATGAGCCTCTGTTTCTATTGTTTTTCATCTTTTACATTGATGATGCCTTGTTCGCTCTTCAATGTAATTGAATCTTAAATATAGCTTCACTGTGCTTAGAATTAAGGGTCAAATTAAATTTAGGCACATCACCATAGTTATATTTTATTTCATTGCACTTGTGTTTTTG
This sequence comes from Torreya grandis, assembly GCA_037957365.1. Lineage (NCBI taxonomy): Eukaryota > Viridiplantae > Streptophyta > Pinopsida > Cupressales > Taxaceae > Torreya > Torreya grandis. The sequence goes on along the minus strand of JARHVA010007739.1, from coordinate 318,966 downwards.
TTTAATTCTTATCCCTTTTCCCATTATACACTTGATATAAAGAAGAGCCAGCTTCTTTAAAATATGGAGGTTGTTTCAAGTTGCAAGTCCCACATTCCTAAAACTTCCCATTGTTGGTGTTAGAAACAGTTCAATTTTAATCATCAACAGTATTTAACAATGTTATAGTTAGTCCTACTTGGGGAATCAACACTAGGTTTGGAAGATCTCCCTTTGGGTGGCTCAGGGTCATTCCTTGAAGTGGTATCAGGAGGGGTCCCATAATTATTTGAGGGAGTTGAAGTGGTTAGTGGTTATTTTTGCTCCTTGTTTCTTAAAGGGTAGGTTCTCAAGAATTTTTGAAATGATTGAATCTCTTCAAGAATATTTTCTAGTTCATTATCTTCCTAAAAATGGAATTGGAAAGTCTCTACCATATGAACTTGGTCTGATGACTTGGACATAGAAGCATTTGTAGCATTATCCCTGTTAGGGATTACTTCAAATGTATCCATCTCTTCTTGAAAAGCTTAAAAGGCTTTGCAAAATTCAATGCAATCAATCTCACCATGCTTAGTAGTAGCATGCATGCTACAATAGTCAGGTAAGGTAATGTCAGTGAGATTGATGTCCATGGTCTTGTTACTGAGAGAAGGTTTATTAATCTTGTTACTATTGTAGAAGCTATCATTCTATAACCTATTTCCTAGTTTTTGGAACTTTTGGAAAGTAAAGTTCCTTCTAAAAATCTCACCAGTATTACCAACTTATTTCTAAAGTTGAAGAAAATCAATGCTAAGTCTTTGAACCATCTTTAATATAGAATCATTCTCGCTCTTAGGGGTCTCAAAATTGTGGACCTGATTATTTCTTGTACCAAAATTTGGTGTTAAGTCCTTTTGATAATTAGTAGAAGATCCATTAGTAGCTTGGTGACTCAAGAATCCTAGTTTTTGATTAGGAACAACATAAGTATTAGACAATATGCTCATGGTTGGGATTTTATTAAGAGCTAGGGTGTTTTGGTTATTACTAGGAAAAAGGTTTAGCATAGGCATATGTAGGTTGAAATTAGGAATAGAGTAACCCATTTGACCTTGATGGTTGCATTTAATCACTAATAACTACTACTTTAGAATAAGCTTGGGCTAATGAATCTATAACTAAAATAGATCTCTTTAGGAACATAAAAGTCATGGGGTCTACTGCATCCTTTTAAATTTGCAAAGCTAGGACATCATTGGGCTTATAAGGTTCCATGGTCTTACTATACATCTTCTAGAATCTAGCATTGAAATACCTTATAGGCTCACTTGCATCTCTCTTGATAGTTATGAATTGATGATAAATGACATAAGGACTAATAATTTTACCAAATTGGTCAATGAAAAGATTGTTGAAATCATTTTAGGAGGCAATGCAATCATCAAGAAAATTGAGGAACCATTCATATGCTACATCTTTGAAAGTAAAGGGAAAAAACCTAAATGCTACATCCTCATGTATAAAATTTAATAATCTTAAATCAACTTTAAAAGAATTAACATGTTCCTCTATAGTTATAACACTAGTTGGACTCAATATGGGTAAATACTTCTCAATATTACATGGTAAATTATGGACTACACCTTGTACATTAATGGGAGAGATTCCTAATTAAGCCATACCTAGATGTGACCTGAATTCAAGGGTACCTTGTATAGGAGAAGTGGGTAAAGAATTGGAAAGTCTTCATCTACCTCTATCACTTCTAGTTATTTGATGACTTTGTAGCTTGAGTAAAAGTTCTCTTGTCTCTGAGCATGATCTGGTGTGAATTATAGGTAGTTTCAATTTGAAAAGGTTTGAAATCCTATTTAAAATATAGTGTATCAAGTTAATATTTACAAAGATCAAGGACTAAACATGAACACTAAGCTAATTATACAAATATCTACATAAAGAATGATAAGGGACATCAAATTCTAACTAAGATAGCCTAAAAATGTATCCTATTATGCAAATAGAGTTGATCTTTACAAATTTGAACCTAAAATGAATCAAAATCATAGGAGATCACGAGATATTTGAATAGAGTAAGTCAATCTAATCTCAAATGCTATAGATATTCAAATTCAAAGCTATATTTACTAGAATTAAAGAATCATTTACCCAAGAATTATGATATTTGCCTTAAGAAAGTGTAAAGATATGTTGGAGACCCCCAACATCAATGACCTTTACACCTTAGAGCAAATATTTACTCAAAGGTACAAAGATAACATCAACCTTTGATCAATTAACACCAAGATTGATAGGCCCTCCTTCTAACACCAATGGAGATACTCTTGTTGATGCTTATAAATGTACGCCATGTGCTCTCAGTGTTTAAAAAACACTTCTCATTTTATAATCTAAGAATTCAGAACATGAGTTGTAGGTATTTGGTAGTTATAGTGCCTATCTTGAAATAGCGATAGAGCAAAGTAGACCATTCCACAATATTTGTATATTTGGTGGTTGGGAGCCACCTTGATCTAAGCCTTTTTGAATTCTAGTGAATCTTGATCAAAGTTCCAAAATACACTAATCTAAGTGAATATTTAATAATGAGATCTAGGCTATAGTGAGTCAGTTAAGAAAAGGAGTAAAAGAGAAGAGTAAGGAAAAAAAGGAACAAACATGATTGCTGATCTTTATCTCAAACACCATGATAAATTTTCATTTAATTGAACATGAATTTAAACCAGTATGTAATGCAAAATAGTTGATGCCCAATTTTTACTAAAAACCAAGCAAAATTTTAAGGGTAAATTATAAATATAAGTAAGAACCAAGTATACTTTGATGTTTTTATATTATGCACATCTTTGATGCAGAACAAATTAAAATGAAGAAACTTATGATATTTTTAACTAATCTAGTGTAGCACAGATTAACAACCCTGTAATAAGAATGAAGTTTAGAATTCAAAAAAACCATTCAAATTAAATATCTAGACAACCAATTGAGAGAAAAGATAATAACTATCAACACAATGAGATGGACAATATTTGCAAAATTCCTTAGCTATATTGATTTCTCTAAGTATACAACTTTTGCTCAAAAATCTCTCCCTTACAAAATGGTAACATTGCCTATTTATAAAAATAATAGGTGGTGTACTGGTTAGTATATTCATACAAGTTTATAAAGGTAAGGATGATAATCCTTATACACATTATGATACACATTCTTTTCTAAATCATGCTGACCTAGAGGCAAATATGCTAACAGACTAGTATATGCCTTTGTAATGGAATATTCTATTTAAAAGTGTTACAAAACTTTGTAAAATAGAATAAGATTAATTTGAAGGTGGGCCACTTGATTATTGTTGAAGGGTGTCTTTAGCCTTAGTGTGTTTTTCATTGATCAAGATCAAATCTACTAAAAGATTCATCAAACACCCATCCTTCTGGTTTGCTAGTTCATTGAGATCTTTGTCATTTCTCAACATGGTCTCCTTGATGCTTTGGGATTCTGCAATTCACTCTCCTAAATTATGGATAATATCCATGATTCTATGGTTCTCATTACTATATCAGCCCTAGATTTCCCCCCTTATTTATTAGATGGTGGAAATGGCTCTTTGCTTGAAATCCTCATCATCAATCAATCCCATAACAATGGGTTGTGAAGGCTCAATCAACATAGTTCCTATGAGCTTCTCAATCCTGCTTATCAAAGATTTATCTTCTCTAACAAGCTCATTGAAATTGTTGAGCCATGTGCTTAGGGTCTTAACCTTGTCAACAACAATGTCTAATATTACATTCAAGTGTCTTAGACTAATAGTCATAGAGCCTAGGATCTATCTTCTCACCTGCATATTGACTAGCTCAGCAATTTGGTAGTTTAAAGCTTGCCATTAGATAAATAAGGCTTTAACCTCCTAAGATTGCTATGTTAGGGTACTATGTCTAAGATTCATAGCCTTTAAGGCCTCAAACATGTCAAAAATTGACCCACTCAATATTTTAATCACCTCCTCAGGGATTGAGAGGAGGGCTAGGCCTCAAGGTTACACTTCTCCATCCTCAAGTTGATAATTTATTGCTTCAATCCCCTAATTCCAACCATTGAATATGATGATTGGGATCCAAATAGACTCTCCACATCCTCTTGATATATGGGATGCTCTCCTAATGCTTGTCCTTCTACTAGATTTAGGCCTCTAAAAGGTTCCACCCTTTGAAAGGTGAATTCTTCCATACCCACCATAACCTTCTTGGTGGTGATATTTTTTAGTTTTGTGGTATCCAAATTTAAGTGAACTATCTTGGTAGGATTAGTAAACTAGGCAACCTTAGGGATTTTAATTTTAGTGCTACTTGATTCTCCTAGAGCATCCATTCTCTTGCCTACATCCCCTTTTGCCTCCACTATTCTCTTGTTTGCTTGTTCCTTCATAATATCCCTTATCTATGGCTTAATATTATCAAACACATCTACATCAACCCTTATAATGGCCCGATGGGATTTTATGTAATTTTACATAGATGAACCAGTCAAGAATGGCTGGTCCATGAATTGGAAATTCATCACTAAAGAGGTTAACCTCACTAGTGGGATGGGTGAATGTAAATCTAGGCATATTCTATAGTATCACATGGACCAATCAAAAATATTTCTATCTCTTCTCTTGAGATCTCACTGGGATAAGTTCTATTCCCCTTACCTCCTTTGGAGGGTACTCTTCCTCATTTGAACCATGGGATTATACAAGTTCTTTCAAGGCACCTTCAAGTGTTTCTTTAGGTTCTAAGGCTATCATGTCAATATACTAGACTAGGAAAGGTGGCCTTTAGGGTAGTGCTATAGATGAGGGCCCTTTCTCAAGTATTTATTTTAATCTAAATCTTCTAACTTTCTCTTTTCCCTTATCCTATCTATCATGGGCTTGTTCAACCTTTTGTTGGGGCTGGGGTTGCTATGCTTGAAGTTGCTTATGGGCCACTCTAGAGGGTCCAAGAAATAAATGATATTGTATAGGGTGAATTTACCATACTTCCCTAGAAGGTTTTTTATCCTTGACCAATCTATGATTTAGCTTAATGTTGTTGCCTTGGATTCTAGCCAACACCTCTTCATAATTCTGGGCTCTGATGTATATGGTGTCATGGACACTGAGTTGATGTGCATCATCAAGCTTGAGATTTTTGTCCCTTAGATGATCCACCACTTTACCCATTGGATCCCACATTTGGAGATCATTAAGCTGAAAGTCAAATGAATTCTTATGTGTAACCATAACCTCTACTTGCTTCTAGTCCTTGATTATGACTCTCCTAATGTCTAAGGGGAAGGGGTGAAGCATAATTTACTCTTATCTTTTTAGGCTTTATCATTTCCATGGATAAGCTAGGAGGCAATATTCTACTCAGAAAACTTGTTTGGAACATGCACTGGTAATCTCTATGGTTGGGACATTATGCCATCTATCCTAATAACTATGAAATTAGGAAAGAACCATACTCCCCCTATCATTTCAACATATTTATTGATAAGGGGGTAGAGTATAGGCATGGGGACACTAGTGATGGCCTCCACTATAGTAGGGTAAAGACAATCACAAATGAATTGCATGTGGTTCTTGTAATTGAAGATATGGAGCTTGGAGTAGTAGTGAGAAATGGTAGTTCTACCATCAGTGGACCAGTTCCTAATGTCAGGGAAGGTAGTTGAATAAAGAAAGGTATCAAGTAGGTATGACATCGTGTAGAATTTATTGGAGGTATTCCTATTAACGGCTATAAATTTATTTGTCAATAATGTTCTGATCAAATCTCTTGTTGGAGGAGTGATCTTCTCTTCTACTAAGAATTGTACATATGAGACCCAAAATTTATTTATGTAGGTTGTTGATGGGGCACCAAAAGATCTATTTAATAAGGTCATAATCACCCTAATACCTTCACTAAACTAGTAACTAGGTATTTTACCATCAAATATTTTGAAGATGTGAGGTCCTTGGAGGAGCCAAGGCCTCAAGACAGAGTCTAAATCATTGTTATTGGTCCACTCCCTCATCTTGGGGAGGTCAATATGGGGCAAATGTAGCTTATAGTATTTTTTAAAAGCAACATGTGAGATGTATGCTACCTCTTTTTAATTTCCTTACCTAATGATCCAATCACCATCTATCCTATAATGAATGAAAATAGGTGAAATGACATCAATGCAATGTAATACCTCAGGCTTTACCATGGCATGATGGAGACCAGCCATCTAGATGGCAACTAAGTTTACATACCATCTAATGGTGGTGGAGTTCCTTTGATATTCCTTTGATATTGGCTAAAATTCATCAATCATGAAGAAGAGCTCTGACTAGTTTTGAATACCTTGGATATTTAGTGCTGTGAGGTCTAATTATATATTCTTGAATGTTCTACCCTCACCATGTGTCATTAGATAGAGCTTAGATTCTTCTTTCATATGTTTTATACTAGCCTCCATTGTTATTTTTTATTATCAATTGCTTACACCAAGTCATAAGCAATTTTTATAAATGCTTTTCTACACTTAAAAAACATAGTTAAGTCCTCTTGATTGAATTGTATCAAATTAAGCATGATGTAGTAGCTTTATACAAGGTTTAGGGTTCTACAGCTTTAATAGCAAAAGATATCCAAATTTTGGCTTATGTATGTCCCATATTTGATTTGAACCTATGCATTTATACCTTCATGTTTTATAGCCTACAAGATATAGGATTTTATCCCCTTCTTACTTTCTTGGCACTTAGGTGGTACTAGTTTTGGCCCTTTGTGGCATTTTTCATAAATGATATTTAAACATTTATCCGTTAGCATTTAAAAATACCTCTTTATTTTCAATCTATTAGATCAAATACCTAATTAGCATATGGCATTGATTATGATCCAAGATTGTACATCCCAATTGGCTCTTTAGGTCTGAAGCTTTGTGGTTGTAACACTTGGCATACTCATATATCTTCCCCATGTTCCAAATATTTTGGTCAATCACTCATCGAATGAGCATAGTCTTTATGTCAAGCTTACAAAATTTTGAAAATTCATTGATGCCTTCATGCTAATAGATTCATCTAACAATGAAGTGATAACCATTGATCTTTAGTGTCAATTGCGAGGGAGCCACTTAGAGTTCTCACGAAGTTTCTCAGGGTCTTTTTAGTTTCATTCCAAATGTGCCTTTGACATGTATTAGGTTTGTGGGCCCTTGAGGTCATGTCAAGTGGGCCCCTTATATTTCATTCTCTTAATGATTATTCACTTTATTGGATCAAATCTTGTGATGAAGCATGGGTCATTGGATCACCAAAGATGTATGCTTTTTAATCTAGGGTTTGGGTCATCCTTGTGTCATTGAATTAGATCCCATGATGAAGTGAGGACCGATAGATCTTGTAAAGTGCACAAAGTTTAAGTTAAGACTAGAGATTAATAAAAATTTAGACCAAAGTTTTAACTATACAGTCCTTTTGCGTTACTAAATATGAAAGGGTCTTGTGGTCAAAACTTTGGCTAAACATTAGTTAAAAAATGACGCTTGAATAGGAAATAAAACAAGGACCCTACAAGACCATTTTGGGACATGATTATAATTATCTAAGGTGTTAAAATGTGGGGATATGTAATGACATAAGTGTAATTTTGTTATAAGATTTGATCATGTTAATAAATGTGACCAAGCCTTTATATAAAATTATACTTGGGTCTAACGTGGGATAAAGTGTTCCCTCTAAAATGATCCCACCAATTTTGAATTCAAACCAAAGGGTTTTAGGCTTAAGGTTTTGTTGAAAGGGGGTCTTAGATTTAATTCCTACAAATAAATGTTAGTAAGAGTCTAAAATCAAGTGATACATGCTAGTGCCTTCCCCATGAGACCTACATTTCTCTATAAATAGGGAAACCCTTAGTAACATTATGCATATAAAAGTTTAATTTCAAATAAAATAAGCTACTTATTAGAGTGGATGACCCTTAAATTTTAAGAACACATCAAATTTTAGTAGTGACAAGGCTTCAAAACCTCCCAAGGGTCCCAATTTTCAAAATTAGGGGTATGTTGGTCCCAACAGGTAGATCCTAAATAAGTTGAATCCTTGGCTAATTTTTGACATCAAATTCATCAACAACCTAACAACTTGTAGAAAGGTTTGAAGGTAATCCTAAAGGTTAAAAATGCACAAAAGTCTAAGTTTGACACATACAAAGAACAACATGACCCATTCAATGATATCCATCAACCTTTTAGAGGTATTGAGTCTACAATAGATCCTATCTTTCTCTAATTTAGATAGGGATATTATTATAGTGGTTACGGTTAAGTATATATAAATGACAGGGCATAAAGATGATTATCAGATCTACAAGCAGCCAATTAATGTGCTAAACTTAGATGTATCATATGCTAAATTTATGAAATTAAGATAGGTTATTAATGGAAAGTACAACTATGCTACATATAAAAATGACATTAAATAGAGTAAAGAGTTGTTTATGATGCTAATATAGTGATATAATTGATATATAAAAGAAGTAAGTAGGAAGATAGTTTTATATCAATTATCAAATTCTAGATCTAGTGCCTTTGGCTCTTTAGACACTTACATCAACCTGGGATAGTTCTGTCGATGTTAATGTCTAGGTTTGACACTAGTGTCTTGTATAGAATATGCATTGAAATAAGATGCAACCACCTAGATGCTTTTGAGTTTGGCTTCACTTTCTCTCTAGTGAATTTATATCTAGGTCATAGACTATCGCTCTTAGTGAAATGGTAAAACTCTAGCTTTGCATCTTCAATGTGACCTTGGAAAAAATGGGTTAGTGGGTACATGATGTTGAGCTAATCGATAATGACTCCACTATCGAAGGGCATTGACTAAATAGCCAATAATATAGAAGAGGGACTCAAACTCATGTTGTTCTCCCCTACATGTATTATTTGTGAATCATGCAATTTGTAAAATAATT